>OVAU01000550.1:0-19590 GCA_900406315.1 Biscutella laevigata subsp. laevigata
ATATAATGCTCAACTGACTTCTACTTTATTAATATAGAGATTACCCACTAATTTAGCACAATTTCCCAGTAAAACAAATTCTAGCGTTTTAAAACATATTTGAGTTTTTGTGGATTATAATCCACCAAATGTGAATAATTTCAAAAAAAAAAAATATAGCTTTTTATAAAATCTGTCAGTTTTTACACTATAACCCCTAGAATGTACACAGTTTCCCAAAATATAAAATCCTAGATTTTCTTATAAAAAATCTCTCAGTTTGTGTGAACTATTATCGTCTAAATAGATATAATATCCAAAATCTAGTGTTTTACAAAATCTCTCGTTTTTGTTGATTAATACCCACCAAATATGCATAATTTCCAAAAATTATTGTCCAAAGATTGTTGTGCTTTACAAAATCTCATAGTTTATAGTTTATGTAATCCATTAAATTAGCGTAGTTTTGAAATTAAAAAAATTCCCAAAATTATAGCATTTTACCTATTTTCTTAGTTTTTTGTGGACTAATATCACTAAATGATAATAATTTCCAAAATAAAAAATTCTAATATTTTACAAAATTTCTCAAATTTTATGGAATCTTATTTAGTAGATGAGTAGAATTTCTCAAATTATAAAATTCTAGAAATTTACAAAATCTTTCAATTTTTTGTTGACCATTGTTCACCAAATTTTCATAATTTTCCAATTACAAAATTATAGTGTTTTAAAAAAAAACTCTAAATTTTTATCGACTTTGGTCCACCAAATCAACAAAATTTCTCAACATATCAACTTCTATCATTTTACACAATCTCTTAATAAATTTTATGAAATTGCTTAAAAAAATCAAATTCTAATATTTTACAAAATCTCTCAAATTTTATGAACTATTATCTACTAAATCAGCATAACATAACTTTCAAAATACAAAATTTTGTGTGTTTAACATAAACTTCTCAATTTGTTGGGTTATTATCCAACAAATCATCATAATTCTCCAAAATATAAAATTTAGATTTCTAGAAAATCTCTTAGTTTTGTATTATTATCCACCAAATCATCACAATTTCTCAAAATTCAAATTTCTAACATTTTAGAAATCTCTTAGTTTTTTTGTAGATTATTATTCACTAAATCAACATAATTTTTTCGAAATTCAAGATTTTAGCGTTTTTAAAAAGCTCTTAATTTTTATAGATTATTATTACCCACCAAATAAACATAATTCTCTCAATATTGAATTATAATTTTTTTTTATTAAATCGCTCAATTTTACTAGACAAATCAATATAATTTCTCAAAACACAAATTATATCGTTTTACAAAATCGACCACTTTTTATCAGATCGTATATATAATAACTTTTTTAATAAACGAATAGGTAAATTTCGATTGTATGATTGAAGAATTCTAGTATTTTCTTTACCATATGTGTTTAATATTGAGATTAAAAAATAATGATGTCTTAAATTATAGAGGTCAAAAACAAATTTGTCCGTTTTCAAGTCGAATCTACGGTTACAGAAAAATTTGGTATAATCTAAACTCACAAAGACCTATGTGTTGCATGAGACCGTTGAGTTTAGAGGCAAAGAGAGAGATTTCGAATGTCGAGGTTAGCTTTAGGGAACGAATCACTGGTTGGGTCATTGACTCCATCTAACAAAAAATCTTACAAAGTAACCAACAAGATTCATGAAGGGGACAAACCTTTGTATGCCGTCGTTTTCAATTTCCTTGATTCTCGTTTCTTCAATGTTTTCGTCACTGCTGGTGGTAATCGGGTAAAAGTTTCTTCCAAAATTTTGTGTCTGTTTTAGGTTTTGATAGAGATACAATGCCCATGAGGGTTTTCCTTTTCTCTGTTCTGATTTTGGATTTCTGATTGTAGCGTAGAGAACCAAAACAAAACAAAATTTGAAAACTTTGCTTGATGCTAGTCTTTAAGCGTAGACATACTTAGCTCATCAATTGTTATGAAGCGTTTAGTTTTAAGCTTTTTGGCCCTGGAGATTTTGTGAAAGTTTTAAGACTTTGTAATTTCCTTACCTTATTACACTTGATTGCCCTATCTAGTGCCTGATAATGGCTCTTTGGGCTCATTTATCTTCGTTCCTAAGGTCGAATATCTGATTGGATTTAGTGGACTTTGATACCATGTTAAAGTTCTCGAGTTCAGTTTAAAAACCAGTTGAGAGTGAGTGGAATTAATTCGGAGTCTTGATTAGGTGCCATCTTCTTATTAATGTGGTATTCCTACTGTAGTCGGTTGTTCAGTTGCTTAATGTAGATTTTGTCATCTCTCCCAGTTTCCATAAAATTATCAATGGATTGATTTCATGGTGAGATTTATTAGGTCTCATCAGCAATTAGTGGCCTCTTATACCTTGTGAAAGTTCTTGGGTTCCAGTTATTGAATTCAATTTGTAATCTTTTACACTTGATCAGTTTTCATCCTATTTTTGATGCAGTAATCCTAATAGTTTCTTTCATTTAAGCTTTATTTAACTGGTCATGAATCTCATTACTGTCATTGGTGTATCTCTTATTATGTAGATTACTGTGTACAATTGTCTTGAAGGTGGTGCCATATCTGCATTGCAATCCTATGCTGATGAAGATGTAAGGAAGTAAACATATTATCCATTTACTAGCTTTTCCACGAAATATGTCAAGTTTCATCTAGACCATTTGGGTAAATGTATCATGTGCACTTTACAACAGAAGGAGGAGTCATTTTACACAGCATGCTGGGCGTGTGGCACTAACGGGAACCCATATGTTGTGGCTGGAGGTGTCAAAGGCGTAATCCGAGTCATTGACATCAATAATGAAAGAGTTCATAAGGTATTACAGCAATTTCTATAAGAATTAGAATGACATGAAGAATTTATGGATCTTCTATGTATCCATGATTCATTTTCTTTCTTGTATAATCTGTTCTCGCACATGTGCAGAGCCTTGTGGGCCACGGGGACTCAGTGAACGAAATCAGGGCACAACCTTTGAAACCTCAACTTGTGATTACTGCTAGCAAGGTGACTCCTTTGCTCTATTATACCCTGGCATTCATTGATATGTTAATGATTAAGAGCTCTTAAGTTTTAATTGAGTCAGGATGAATCTGTTCGTTTGTGGAATGTTGAAACTGGGATATGTATTCTGATATTTGCTGGAGCCGGAGGTCATCGCTACGAAGTTCTAAGTGTGGTGAGCCATTATGGTTTTGATATTCCTTTAAACGTAATTTGACTCTGTTAGTTTCACTGAATACATAGAAATATGTTAAAACTAACCCATCTTAGCTTTAACATTGTAGGACTTTCATCCCTTTGATATTTACCGTTTTGTTAGTTGTGGTATGGACACTACTATTAAAATATGGTCAATGAAAGGTAACAGTAAAAACAGAGTGCATTTGAGTTTAATTCCCCTTTTTCAGAACCTTTTAAGAATAAAATGGATTGTGGATTGTTAGTTTGATCTTATTCTTTGGTTGGTTATAGATTTTTGGCCATATGTCGAGAAGTCATTCACGTGGACAGATGAACCGTCAAAGTTCCCCACAAAATTTGTTCAGTTCCCTGTACGTACTTGTAACAAGTGATATACAAAGTATTGATGGTCTTTTTTGATAACATTATTACTCCTGATGTGTAGGTATTTACAGCTTCAGTTCATACAAATTATGTAGATTGTAACCGTTGGTTTGGTGATTTTATTCTTTCAAAGGTTAGTTAGTTTTCATTCGGTGGAATAAGGTAAAAACCCAAAGGGTATAACATTACAGCAGTTTTGTTTTGTGTGCTATATCTGATTCAGAGTGTGGACAATGAGATTTTGTTGTGGGAACCAAAACTGAAAGAGAATTCTCCTGGAGAGGTTAGGATCCCAAATTTTACCCCAAAACGTACCATAATCTTTCTTTCTGATCACATATTCTAACATAATCTAATCTTGCAGGCTACTTCAGATGTTCTTCTAAAATACCCGATCCCAATGTGTGATATCTGGTTTATCAAGTTTTCTTGTGACCTCTATTTCAATTCTGCTGCAGTAGGTATAATCATAAAGCTCGCTATATACAACAAGTCTGCATTGTCTATATACTCAATTTTCTTATACATTTTGATTGGAACATTCATGGCTGGTCGGTTATCAGGGAATCAGAATGGGAAGATTTATGTCTGGGATTTAATGAGTTGCCCGCCTGTTTTGGTTACAAAGTAAGTTAGTTTCGGATTCAGACACAATGGTTAAGCTAAATTTTGGTGTCTTTGTTGTATAGTATGACATGAATCTCTGTTGCTAAATAGGTTATCACACAGTCAATCAAAGTTTGTAATCAGGCAAACCGCTATGTCCGTTGATGGAAGGTATCAATCTTCTCTCTTATGACTAAATCATTGCTGTAAATAAAACCAAAACATTGGATTCTGACACTGTTTCTTCCATGGGATTGTAGCACAATTCTTGCTTGCTGCGAGGATGGGACTATATGGCGTTGGGACATGATTACCAAGTAGCGGCCTGAGTCTTGTAGGAACTGATGAATTTGGGGTTTTGAAAAATGAGATATCCATTGTTTATTGCAACTCTAATCTGTATTGGTACTCTCTGAAACCTTGAGATGGTCTTTATAGCCTCATTAACTTCACTTTAATGTTAACTCTGTACCACTTTGTAAACCCTTTATGGCGATACAAGACTGTATCCTGGAGCTTTAGTACAGGAACCACTATCTTTCATTAGCTTTCTAGTCTTCGAAGCATTGTCCCATGCTCCAGTAGCTGCATATACACTTGCCAAATTGATGTAATTGACCGGTTTCTTCGGTTCCATACTAATAAGCTTTGCGGCTGCTACTTCGCTGAGCTGCAAATTCCCATGGCGCCTGCACGCATCAAGAAAAGCTCCCCATGTTGATGAGGTAAGACTTAAACTATCCTCTTTGCTTCTTATCAGTTCGTAAGCTTCTTCCAAGTAGCCGCCACGTGCAAGCATATCTATGATGCAAGATAAGTGGTCTTCTGGAGCTTTGATACCGTGTTCATTGATCATTGTGTTGAAAATCTTCCAGCCTAGATGGGTTTGCCCTGTATGGCTACATGCAGAGAGCAGAGAAAGAAATGTAACGTCATTTGGTTTGATCCCTTCATGCTCCATTCTGTTATAAAGATCAATTGTTTTCTCAATATTCCCATGTCTTCCATATCCTGCAATCAAAGAGGTCCATGATCTCACATCTTTCTCTTCCATCTCTTCAAAAGCAAGGACTGCATCTTCAATTTCTCCAGATTTTGCATACATATCTATCAACGAGTTACCCAGAGCAACATCGAATCTGATTTGGGAGGATTTTAAGGCGAAACCATGTATCTGTCTTCCAATGGTTACCGATGCGATGCTGGTGCATATTTTAAGCATTGAGGATACTATAACCTCGTCCATCTGAGTTTTCATCCGTATCATCTCTTTGAAGATATCAAAAGCATCACTTGTGCAGTTGTTCTGCTGTGCAAAACCTGTAATTAGAGCAGTGCAAGATATCAAGTCCCTTTTCATCGTGCCCTCGTGCAATTTCCAAGCATTGGCAAGGTCGCCACACTTCACATATGCATCAATCAGAGACCTAATCATTGCACTCGATCTTCCAAAACCTAGCTTGATCGCTAATCCTTGTAATTCACCAACTATTCCAAGACACTTAACTTCAACAGAAGCTCTCAACAGGCTTCCTAAGGTAAAGCAGTCTGGCTTCTTCCCTGACACAGAACAGCACAAGAAGCTATGTCATCAAATTGAGTCAGTTTTCTGAAGTATGTAGGAGGAAAAGAGTAGTTCACCTTCAGCGAGCATCAACTGAAACAGACCAAATGAAGTATCTGCACAGGCAGCTTCGGTGTATCCATCAATCATTACATTCCAAGTAACCAAATCTCTTTCTTCTATTAAATCAAACAGACGACGAGCATCCTTCATCTTTCCACACCGGGTATAAAGACAAAGCAATGCACTCCTCACAACAACGTTTCCTGCACATTTCCCTTTCTCCACACAACCTTGTATCTGCATCCCTTCTTTAAGACAACTCAAATCTTTACACGACTTCAAAACACTCCCATAAGTGAATCGATTACCTCTAACACCTTCCTGGTGCATCTGTTTGAACAGCAGCAACGCGTTCCGGTGGTATCCACATTGAGAAAATCCCGAGATCATAACTGTCCAAGAAACCACATCTCTTTTAGGAATTCTATCGAACAATTTGCGTGCGTATTTCACATCTCCCTGTCTTGTGTACAAATTTATCAACCTATTGTTCAACTGAAGATTGGAGCTGAACCCATTTGTTACCGAATTCCCATGGATCAATAGAACTTGTTTCTCGACGTTTTTGCAGCTGCATAATTTGAGAGCTTCGAGGTACAAAGAAGGGCTTAATTTCGAAACAATCAGATTCTCCCCATAGGAAGCTAGCATTATCCACAAACTGAAGCTAGATTTGAATTTGAGAGAAGAAAAAGCTATGAAGAACGTAAAAAACAAAGCTTTTCTGCAAAACTTCTCAAAATTTTAATCCAATTTTTTTGGTAATCGCAAGTACAACAAGATCATACACAAATTGGGCATTCCCAGAACTTCAACCGTATATAATGGATACAAAAAATTCCCGCTTCAAGAAGTGATTCTCACATCTCTATATATTTTATATACATAAAAGAATTAACTTGCCGCTTCACTTCTTCTTTGGGAGTATACCAATTTTAGATTTGGGTTCGTAATTTAGCCATTAAGCTCTGCAAGCTCTCCAGTTTCTGCTTGAGGTCATGGATGTGTTTTGCTGATGATTCGGAATCGCTAAGATCAGAAACTAGAGCTGAACACTTGGCATCTAGCTCCATTGACGCTTCTTCAATGGAAGAAATGGTAGATTCCAGGTTTGTACGTGAAGATGCAGCAAAAGGAGAGCTTTTGGGAGTGCCTGCTCTGCTTGCTTTGGGGGAGAACATCTTGTCAAAACCTTCACTTCCTGCAACATCAGTCGATTTTAGAAGTGGAGAAAGTTGAAACTATTATCTTAGATAGAAGCAGAGGAGAGTAACAAAAGCATACCAAGGTTGCTTAGTTGATTTAGAGCCGCTTGCCCAACAGATTCTTCAAGCTTTAGTACACGTAGAACCCCTGCCACTATCCTTCCCATTGCATCAACTTCAGATTTGCACAAGAATGTCAGATGTTGCAATTCATCCTTTGTAACAACTGCCTCGACCTAAGGCATGAAGAACAAAAACCCTCTATCACAAAGCTGATTTACATAAAGGAAGAAGCAAAGAGCAATGAGGTAAGGTTCACTTACTGGTTGCTTAACAGAGAATTTCAGACTTTCTGCCACCCAGTTCAATGAGTCATCATGAGCAGATATGTCTTCAGATGCAACAATGTTAGCTTCAAGGTTTATCCCTCCAGGCAAGTGACCATTTTCGTGAACTCCATTTGTCCCTTTCTGGATCTGAGGTTTCAATGTCTCTAGACCTTCGACACTGACCTATAAGGCATTCCCCGTATAAAATTAAAAAGATTCAGTAACACGTAAAGGTCCAAAGTGAGTTGAGCTATGGAAAAAACAAGGTGTACGGATACTTACAATTATTGAGTCCACAGGATACTTGTGAGCATTATACTGGTTTTCTCTCTTATCGGGATCCATATGCTTAGGTGTACTCTTGGCTATTACTCGAAAAGTACGGAAATTCGTGTGCCAACACCTTTCTTCTCTTCCAATATCTCCATTATCATTAGACCACGACCTTTCTGCCACACCTTCTCTGCCCTCCAAAGCAAACAGCCAGTCTTTTAACTCGACGGAAACATCAATGTCATCTGGCCTTCCTAAATGTGGAAAACCATCACCACTCCAATTTCCTGGAGTTCCATCTAAATGCATGCATTAACAACAATGGTTAGTGAAACTTGAAGCTCTAAACAAGAAAAGTCTGCGTATAGGACACTTTTTTATATGAACTACAAAAAAATGGAAACAATCAAGAAGGGTTTTATCAATACCCTGTTTCCTGTCATCAACTATAGATGCTTTGAAAAGTTTTGACAAAGGTCCAGAAGATAAATGATCTAGTCCTCTAGACAGACCCTCTCCTGGACCGCCATCATGATCCAGAATTCCAAATCGGTGTAATAGAGCTTCAGCATAGCTCATTCCTCCTCCAAGACGTACGCCTGCTATACAAGCCACAATGCTTAAACTGTGGCATTCCATATCCTTTTCGCTGAGGGGAATCACATGTGTTATGCTTATGTCCAGGAAAGGCGTCATAAGAATGCTGCCACTATGCCCATGTCTTCTGTTGACAACCCAAAAGACACGTCTCAGAGGCGTAGACCCATTACAGGTAACTAAGTGACCATTCGAGCTATTCTCATGTTCATGTTGTACGTCGGTATCTACACAATCCACCTCAATATTTTCCCAGTATATGTTGGAGGATACAGCAATAGCGCCACCAAGGGTTCTGTGAGTTACCTTCACAGAAAGATCTTTGCCAAGAAACTGAACTAGGGGCATGTCCTGAGTACTAGTAAAGGAAGACTCAAGAAACTTAAGCTGCAGATCCTTCAAAGCCAATTTTACAGCAGTGTCACTAGGAACCTTCTCCAACAACCCTTCAGTCAAGGAAACTGTACTCTGGCGTTTACTTTCTTTAACAAAAGAAATCTTTTCACTGACCTTACCAAAGTAAGAATAGAGGTCCAGAACAAAAAATAACTGCTCCACTGACGCATGAGAAATATATTGCTCACAAGCAACTCCTATGCGAACAATACCACCAGGAGGAGGAATCGTTATCAGTGGCTTCCCATCTGCAGAAACCATAGCAACTTCTATAGACACGTCTTTCCCTTCAACACAATTCCACAAACCCATTTCCGGACCATGAGAGCTCTGAATACCAATTGAGTTGGGAGGTGTTTCCAAAGCCAAACTAAAGTGTGAAGCTCCAGCAGTCCACTTCTTTTGACTGGCATCGATAGGCTGTCCCGGCCATAGACAGAAGCAAGCCGGATCCTTCTCCAGGTTTAAAAGCTGAACTTTTAGGGCAGGTGACTCCGCAAAAGATAAATTTTCAATATGAAGCCTCGCTCCAGCAAAGGACTTTTTTACGGAAAGATCTTCTTTGATAGCTGAACCTTCCAAGTTACTGATATCTAATGGAACAGATACATCTAACTCCTTGAGGATGAAAAGAAGAGAGTTAACAGAGTTATCGGGCAAAACATCCCCCGGATTGACAACAATGCCATCAGCCAGAAAAGAAGAAATCCTTAAACAAGCTTCTTCCTGAAGATGAACCTGAGAAAGGATGCAAGAAGAAGATGCTGAAGAATTTGGTAAAGGGAGATTTTTTTTTTTTCCCCCTAGAAATACACAAACATACCATGAGTGGTTGGCACTGGATAACCGTCTTTGAGAAAAAGTGTGGGGGTTTTGGGGATGGCTTGACCTGAAGAGAGTGTAGGGAGATCAAGGGTACATCCTGAATCAATTGCCACGGCCCGTTGTCCAATGGATATATGAGAGGGCAAAAATTCTTGGCTGCCCAAATACATGGCAGGACATAAGTCAGCATTAATAAGTTTCAACAATTGACCGGAATCACAATAGTATATTTTTATAGAATACAGTCCAGCATTATGCATACCAAAGTCGGGAATTTCAAGGTCTTCGGCACTAACTTTCATAGATGGTTGGACAAGAGCACAAGGAGAGCGCGAAAAAGCATCCCTGAATTGCAACCATGTGTCATTATGCGATTAACTTTAAATCAAAAGTTGTGAACCAACTCATGTGCAAGAAAATTCTACATATACTAAAAAAAATCAATGGTTCACATAACCAGCAGATGCAAGTGAACAAAGAACTTAAAGGGAAACGAGCTAGCTTCAAAAGGACATGATAAACAGAGCACTCCGCTAAATTAGATTGTTTGATGTTTTCTACGAATATTACATAGTATGACTGACAAGAAATTGTGGCTTCTGCATCCGTTAAACATCAGTAGAACTAGTAATCGGATAAGGTTTCAAAAGAGCCATCAGAAACGAAGATCTATGTAGAAGGGCAAATTGGAAGCAAGACAAACAAAATGCTCAGAAGATCAGCAGCTATTACAAAGTGCTCAGAGATAATCCTACTAGAACTGAAAAGAGGTCACTTCTAATATGATAATAGGAAGCATAGTAAAATTTTGAAGAAGGCCATAAACAGATTACTCTAATCATGGATTTTACTTTATTGGCCCGACGTAAGCATAATCACCTTAAAAATAGCCCACTAATCATAATCTTAGTCAAATAGTTAGCTGATTCTCCATCCGAAACACAGGCCTGCAAGTACATAAGCACAGTGATGTCAGAATTAGGGACCATAAACCAATATGTAATTCATTAAGATGCTCAAAGTACTGAAGTCCACTAACGGAAATAAATGTTCTGGTGAACATATAACATCACTGGGTCGAGCTTGTGACCCAAGTTAGTTGTCAAACCCACTAAATGCATTAATCGTATGGGTGATTAACAACGATTCAGCCATCTTAAAGAGGGAGCAAATCAGGTGACTGGTCCATACCCCTAATTTTCTCACACTACCCAAGATCTGATTTCATTACAGATAATGTGTGCTTCGTGTTCCAACCCGTGCTAAACTTATACATGTTGACATTCAAATCATAGATACTAGAGTTCCTTACATTTGGTTTACGATTTTCCAGAACTAAGAAAATTCCACAATGTGAAAGCCAAAAACAAAACCATGCTAGTTCTTAGATCAAAATCTAAGCATCAGTGAAAACATACCCGAGAAAAGAGGAGTGATTGCATTAGTAGTTCCAGTTGGAATTCTGAAACACCATGAAAGGTGGTAAATGTTAAACCCAAGTAACAAGAGAAATGGTTGCATGTAAGAATGGATCTTAGCTAATATAAGCCAAGTCAAATTCTGACCCCAGAAAAGGATGGGTACTTTCAACTTAGCAAAGCAGAAACTAACCAGCATCTTTAATGCAAAGAAATACATGGTCCACAAGAACAGAGACAATAGAACGTCCTGCTGCTTCAGTAGACTGCTGGAGGTATGCCATTGAACAGTTAGAAAAAGAATTCATGTAAAACGTTTCCTTCAAAAAATATCCACTGGGAAACTAAAATTTAAGACCTGCTGGGATTTTGGATCCACATCTCCTCGGTTTAGGCAAAGATACATTCCCGTTAGAAAGCGTAGAAGTGCACGCAACCCTGTTCCGAGGAATAATGGGTAGATTTAGTTATCTATATGCATTAACCTGCTATCTGGAAACTAGGAGAATATGGCTTCGAACCTGGTTCGCTTAAGGCTGGACAAACAGCTTCTGGAATTTGCAACTGGACTTCAAGCCCAAGTGGACTGTTTAGTGCTGTTCTCTGAACTGTGATCTGAACAAGAGGCCACAATCAAGCATCCTGCTTTAATATCACTTATATAAGTAAAAGAGAATCGGAGAAAAATGTTTACATATGCTTGGCCAGAAATTCCGTCTAAAAAGCGTTCTCCACCAAAGAATACTCGTTTTGCACCATCATCATCTCTGAGATTTGCTTCTTCAGAGCGGGCTAAATTAGCTTCAGTGAACATATCAGGATGTGGCAGAAGATCAATTGATAGAGCTTCCCATTCAAGTTTCTGATAAGGAAAGGATAGCATCAAAGGTAGAAAACCAAAAATTTCTATTCAAATAAGGTTATCAAAATTGCAGCATCAATACCTTGAATAAATAAATAAATCCTGTGTTAGTGGAGAAGTCCCTTGCTTCTTTCAGATTTACAACCTATAAATGAAATTCATTCAGAAATATTAATTCCTCCAGAAAACAGGATTTTCTGATATCATGCTCGCCAATCTCACCTTCCAACTCTCATTAGTGGTGTACAGAACAAGGTTTCGTATTGTAATAGATGCCAGCGGAGCAGCCCTGGATACACAGTATAAAAGCTTAGTCTAGACTCATACATGAGCAATAACCCAAGACATACTAATCACTGAGTAGAGGATAATTCAAAAAAATTATAGTCAGGTCAATTGTGAAAGGCATAAACTAACTGCTATTCATTACAATTACAAATCATGTATTAAAGAACGCTAACTAACGAGATTATAATACAGCATATACATGAAGCAAATTCTCCAACAGCTAGACAATGGGTAGAACAAAAGCAACTAACCAGGCTGCTCCTCCTTCACGGTGGGAGCCTGTTTCAAGAAGAAGATTGACCACCTTAACTTGTAAAGTCATTCCATCTGCAATCTGATCAGCATAACAAAAGATAATTGCAAGAGTACCTCTATATCGGAAATAAACAGAACTATAAACCTAAAGAAAGACAGTCTGCCAATTTGACATCATTGCTTCAACCACAACAAGAATAATATGACCAGCTTAGTCGTCAACCACATGTGCACGAAATACCAATAATGGACCAAGCTCAAAATCACCTACCTAACTACTCGACTAATAATCATCACCAGTACACCCTATTTCTTTATTTTGCACTTTCGGTCTGGCTTTTTACCAAGACTTAAAATAGAAACAGATATTAGCCAAAACATTATCATTTTCTTAGGGAAAAAGGTCTTAAGATGAGATGGTAATTATATTATTCTAGTTATGGAGAATACAGTGGTAGTTATCACGTTTGTTTGCATAAATCGAAAAATAACAATGAAAATAGGGTAGACCAATTGAACTAACAACAAACAAGTAAGAAAAATACTAACGCCACTATGCTTTATGGGATAAATATTTGGAATGTCGACCGAGTAACAGAGATGCTCACCTTGTCAGCGAATCCATACCCGTTACTTTTACCAGAGGCGGTAGGAGACTGAACACTGAAAGTTACAAAAAAGATTAAAAAAAATTGAAGGATCAATAATATTCTGAGAAATTAAGCCAGCCTCGAAAGGTTGGTTAGAAGCAAGACCAAATGAAGTAGGGTTTCAATACCTGCTTGGACCCTTTGTCAAATCAGCATCGGGATTTTCTTCAAGAACAAGATCGAGTTTATCGATTTGCACTACAATGGGCTCCGTTTGAACATTACTGACATACGGAAGCTATTGGAGAGGGAAAGCGAGAAAAACAAAAAAACAAAAATAGAAAGAATATTAATGCTTGTGGTGAACAAGATAGATGGCAGACGTGAACAGACACAGAATAACTTCTCAGTTCAATAACATGTTCCACTATATTGAAAGACTTATTATTACTCATCCAATTGTCACATAATCACAATTCCTTCTTTTGTCGAAAAACTGTCACAAATCAACAGCCACGTTCTTAACAATCCTAAATATATCTGGTTAAAGTGGAAACTACAGATATGCACAAGGGTCATGATTCATTTCAATGTTACATCTCAAAATCAAGAAACAAATTCTACTACTAGCCCAAATAAAAACAAACTCAATTTCCCAGGAATTTGCTACTCATTCACATTCGAGACAATTCGTAACAATGAGATGTTCATGAGTAGCTAAAATCAGAAAAAAGCAAAGAGTCCCAAGACAAACCATGATTTCCAATTTCCCAACTTTTGCAGTGGTAACACTCAGGGCTGGTGGCAACCCCATACTGGCATGTATAGCCTCGCCATTTATATCTGCAAACAGAAATCAGAATCAGAACACAAAAAAATACACAAAATTTTGAAGAATTCGGCGAAGAAGATAATAAATCAGCGGTACCTAAATTAGAAAGCTGAGCAGTACGGCCTTGAAGCTTGAACTGATCTCTAGAGAATGATTTGAGCCAATACTTAAGAGTATACTCCAACGCGCGTGCCAGTATCGACTCCATTGCCGATCGATCCTCTGATTCGAAGCTTTTTTGTTTTGATTTCGTTCAATTCACGGTCACTCTCGAATCAAAGATGGATCAACAGCTCATGTGGACTTGCCGATCCCAGATCCGAGAAACTGGGTTTTGTAGAAAAGCAAAGACGTGGAATCTGCGTCTTTAGGACATTGGAGATCTTCTGTGTAATAATAAATAAATTCAGAAAAAGACTACACTTAACAAAATGTGTTCTCATGGGAAAATGGAATCTTGAGGATGAGAAAACAAAAGAAGGAAAAAAAACTGGCACGTGCGAGGATACTCGGTTCACACGAGTGAAGATATGACCGACGAGTTTGTATTATTGAACCGACCTAAATGTACTGACACTCTGACTATATGACTTCTCGATCATGTCTGCCATTATTAGTAGAGATCAATTTGAGACTGTTCTATATAACTTGATTGATTTCAAAACAAGTTATCCCTTGATCCATTAAGGCAAAACCAGCCTAAACCGAACCGATAATTTGGTTATAACTCGATCGGTTTTGTTTTCTTTAATTCCGCTTGTGCGATGATAACTTCGCACGTGAGAATCTCTTATTTGAACGATCTTATCCTCTGCATCTATTGTTTCTCCAATCAGCCATGGCTTCTTCTACTCTCTTCAAACTCCATTCACAGACCTTGAAAGCCCTAAACCCATCGTTCCCTTCGTCATATCATCCTAAGTTCATAATTTCAGATCTTCATTTCTCCAGATCTTTCTCACGCCATTCACTGCTCAACCACAAATCAACCAGTAATAGATTTTTGGTTCCTCTCTGTTGCTCTCTTCCTTCTCCTTCTTCACCTCCCATTTCCAAAGAAGAAGCCATTCTTCAAGCCAAGAATTGTCTCTCTTCTTGTCTCATCAAACCCCTTAACAACCCAAAGCTCGCCTCTCCGAAACTTAGGAAGCTCAAGCAACCAAGATTCCGTCTTGAAATCCCGATTCTTGACGACGATTCACCTTCCTCGCTCTCTCAGCTCGCATTTTCGATCTTCAATGACATACCCATCTCAAGAAGAGGCTCCAATGTCAAGCTTCTCTTCCTCTGGCCTGACCTTTCATTCATCGATGCCGCCGTTAAAGCTTTCCGGTCTGACTCTATCAACCACATTGCCATATCTCCGGTTTCGGATTCCCTTAATAAGGCTCTGCGATCAGCTGACGTCGCAGTTTTCATGGCGCCGGGCAGATCACAGCTGGACTTTGTGAGGACTGCAACTGAATCTTTCTCCACGAAGCCTGTGGTGATGATCAATCCGAGGTGGTTGTTCGAGGAAGAGAAGAACTTTGAAGATGAATCCAACAGCCTTATCAGTTCTTTTGAAGTGATTTACGCGTTTACAGGTTTAGAAGTGAGAGGAGTGCTGAGTAAAAGAAAAGGAGTGATCTTTAAGTGCGTGAGAGATGGTGTTCTGAGTGGAGAGAGATGGAACGTTCTGGTAGAAGAAGAAGAAGAAGGTAATGGAACTTTGAAAGTGGTCTCACAATTCAAAGCTAGGCCATCAATGGAAGAAGTTGAACTTGTTCTATATAACTTGATGGCTATGAATTCGCCTATCACCAAATCAGCCAAGTTCCTCAAGGATTTGGTGTCAAACATCACCGGGAAGAAGTAGTTTGATAGGGTCCAATGCGTAGCAAGTCATGTTCAGTTTTCACCTTTCAATTACACTGAAATCAAGAGATATTCATGTAGAGGATTCGATATTTTGCAGAAAGAAACCTAACACTTGAACCTAATCATCAACCATTCATAGCTTAGCATTTAGCGAGTGTTTCAGCCTTTCAGGGTTTTGCAAGAACAAGAATGTGATTTGAGGATTTAAGATTTTGTAAAGACATAAACTCATAACACTAGTTGACATTTAAGTTCTTTAATTTCACAATAATTTCACCTTGTCTTCGGAAACAAATGCTTACAAATTTGGTCTACAGTTGCAGGCTTGTTTCTGGGTTTGATAAATCACAAAAGATCAAGTATTATCATGTAATTAATTGTAACCAATACATAAAGAAATTAGAAATGAGATTGAAAACGAAATATTTCTACATCATAAAATAAAGGTAAATTGAAAACCAAAAACTAAACTAAATCTATATTAACTCATAAATTAGCAGCAAACAACACAATCAGGAACTGATTTGAATTTAATCGTCATCGCCGGAAGGTTTGGATGCAGCACCAGTCTTCTTGGGAAGAAGAAGATTGTGAATGTTTGGCATCACACCTCCATTAGCAATGGTCACATCACCAAGCAATTTGCTAAGCTCCTCGTCGTTTCTCACAGCCAATTGAATATGACGTGGCACGATTCTAGTCTTCTTGTTATCCCTCGCTGCGTTTCCAGCCAATTCCAGAACTTCGGCGGCAAGGTATTCGAGAACGGCGGCCAAGTAGACCGGAGCTCCGGCACCAACACGTTCAGCGTACTTTCCGTTCTTCAGGAAACGAGCGATACGACCAACAGGGAACTGGAGACCGGCTTTGCTACTCCTCGACGTCGCCTTCTTTGCGATGCCAGATCCAAGTGTTTTTCCCCGACCCGCCATTTGAGAGAGAGATTAAAAAAGATGAAATTCAAATCGAAATAAGGCGCAAAAGAGAGGGAAGCGTACGAAATAATACAGTGGACGCAAGGGCTCTTGGTGATATATATACTGCGTAGAGACGGTTGAGTAATTCCTTGTCCAATAGAAAGCAGTCACGCAGATCGTCGTGATTACCGTTGGATCATATTATGATCAACGGTTTATAGTCGAGAATTCTGGATCAGCAATATACATTTGGTTTGACTGAAATACCCTTTAGTGTGCTAGTGAATAGTGACGCTACTCCAGCGAATTAAAAGGGATTGGTCCTTTTGCTGTTTCTCTAAACATTTTAAAATATAGGATGCTACTTTTTTGTTCTCAACGTAAATGTTAGAACATGTTATCTTTCTTTTTTTTCAACAACATAATGTTATTTTTAATTATAATAAAACTTCTATATATTAATACTCCATAAATTAATAATTAATATAAAATAACAAATTCGATAAATTAATAATTAATTTAAAATAATAAATTATTTATGTTTCGAGTTATATCAATATAAAAATTGATAAAATTCGATAATATAATATAATAATAAATTTTTATAACAAATAATTTCAAATAATAATATAAATTAATAAATATAAAATCATTTTAGAGATCTTTTATCACTCTTTTAGTGCATAAAGCTTTTTTAATAACAGTGCATATATTTATTTCTTTTAATTATCTTTATTTTGTACTCGCGTAACTTTTTGTATATTTATTTTATCATAAATAATTTTTAATATTTTGTAGATGAAAATTCATTATATAATAAATTATAATTGGTATAGACTTTTTGACAAAAAAATTAAGTAGGTTAACAAAATTCAGTAAATAAATATAAGATGAAGTGAGGCGACAAAAAAGTTTATATAAGACAATCTCATTAATCTTTTATACATTCAATAAAAACTACTAAAAAAAAATGAGATTTATAACTAATATTTAAAAATAATATGTAATCAAAGAAGTATAATAAATATAAGAAAAGTAAAACTATATACATATTAAAAACAAAAACGCAAGGACTACTATAATAAACCTTTATTGTTTTAGTAAATATATAATTTTAGAAATTATGAATTTAAAAATTTTCTGTAAATTAGTATTTATTAACTTATATTATAAATTATAGATTAATTAACAACTCTATAAAATTACAACTATTTAGAGTCACACAATCATTAATTTGTACATATATTTTTGATATTTTTCGCTAGTTTCTAATAATATAATGCAGACTAAATAGTTGGAAAACGAACATCCGTTTCTCTATTTTAGATTTTTCTATTCCTTCTCTCTAGACTTTTACATAAATTTTCATATATGTTCTCATATAGACTGTTGTGGAATTTCATAGCCACAACATTGATTATGCTTTTGTTTTTGTTTTTAATTTTGGTTTTTTATCCTAATTCAGATCTAAAGTTTGAATTTTTAGTGGGGTGCACTTAATTTCTTCTTCTTCCTATTGAATTTTCGAAGCTCTCATCGTCATCCTCTTTCCTTCCTTTTCGGTTGGTGAATCGGCGATGTGCATCTTCCTCCACTCCAAACATATATTAGATTTGGACGAGATCTGTTAAGCTTTTCATGTCTTGTTTGGTAAATCGTTCTAACAATTTAAATTGGCTTTTAAATGGTTTTCAGATTTTTCTAAAGTTTTTTTCATCTTGTTGTTAAAAGAAGTGTTTTCTATTAGGTTAAACTCTTTTAATTTTCAATCGAGGCAAATGATCTAGGTTAAGATTTGAAGTTTTGTTTTTTGCTTTTAGATTATTGAATTTAAATTTTTTGATCTATAAATTTACCTTTTTCTATTAAATTTCTTGTTGTTAGACCTCTTGTATATATGCCACTTATGTAAGGCGGATTTTTTTTTTTTGTCAATCACAAAATATTATTAAGATAAAATTAAAAGATTACAACGACCAAGGACAAAGATACGGCACTATAATAAAACAAAGTCGCACAACAACGCACTAGGATGGACATGTATCACATAAAAGCGAATAAAAGTAATCAAAATACGTGGATTTATTACCACCATGTATATATTCTGTTTTGTTATAATAACCGGTGAAAGAAAAAAAAATGGAGACTAAAAAAAATACTAAGATTTACTAAGTTTATTCTCAAATAAAAAAATTTGAAAAAAGAAAAGGAAGAAAAGTTGTTTTGCAAAGAGATGTGCACACACCTCCAAATCTATATATAAATACGACAAAACGAAGGCCATATCTTTCTTCTCGTCGACCAAATCAACGCATCCAAATCAAAACACACCGTAAACTAAGAAACTCGAAGTCAAATTTAGTATGGATTCTCCGGATGAGGAAAGGAACGGCGACGAAATCCGGCAACCTCTGCTGTTAAATCCAGCAAAGAAAGAAACAGAAGAAGAGGAGAGATTGAGCATAGACGAGATGCTACAAAGATACTGCGGCGAATTCGGACGGTGGCAGATGAAGCACTTCGTGCTGACGTGTCTTGCATGGGCACTAGAGGCGTTTCACACGATGGTGATGATATTCGCCGATCAAGAACCCAATTGGAAGTGTGTCGGGTCTGATTGTCAGGTCGGGTCTTCAATTTGCGATTTGAATCCTGAATCTTGGGAATGGACGGCAGGTAAAGGGAGTTCTACGGTGTCGGAGTGGGGTTTGATTTGCGGCGAGAAATATAAAGTCGGTCTCGTTCAGGCACTGTTCTTCACCGGATGCATGATCGGTAAGTTTTTTTTAACCTGTTTGATTGAGAAAATTACACAAACAGTAAATTCAAATTTGTTTTCTATTAACAGTAAGATTTAGGTTAGCAAATCAATAAATTCCAACTTCTAAAATAGAACTTGGTCTTTTTCTTAAGGAAAACAAAAGCTAGAATTTGAAATAAATAATTAAATATTTAATTTGGATTCTAATGTATAGTTTCCGTGGGTAATTAAAAGGGATTAATTTGGATCATTTTAAATTATTCGACAATTAATGAACAGATTAACGAGACAAGTTGTGATTTTTTTTGGTTAAAACACATCGATTAGTAGGCCTGGGCACGAAGCGGATATCCGAAAAATTTATA
>OVAU01000551.1:0-19589 GCA_900406315.1 Biscutella laevigata subsp. laevigata
TTTTCTATTATTTAAATAAAGTGGTCCTATGACTTTTTTTTTAAGTAGATAAACTCTACTTTAATAGTATAGATTGTTAGATAAAAGTATTTAAAATTTGCATTGATTTAAGAGAAAATCTTATATTATGGAACACAAAATAAAGTCTAAAAAATTCTATATTTTGGGACAGAGAGAGTAGATTATTTTTTTAAAAGATACGTACAAAACAACTTTCCCTTTAATTAATTTAAAACCGATGAAAAATGTTTTATACTTTTAGGTCAACGATAAAATATTCGCTGACCGATAAAAAAGTTAGTTAATGTAATAGAAATGAAATTTTAGTCACACTTCCTATCGATGTAATCCAATTATCTGTTTTTCTTGGATTAATCTATCATATTTTCCCTTTTTAATCTGTTCACAAAATATTAATTTTCATTTCTTACTTGTAGATATAATTTTGATTCCTCGTCTTGAATCAGAGCATTGTATGCGTCATCTAGTGTCGGTAGTGGTACACGAGAAAGCAGAGCAGACTTGACTGATCCATAGAGAGTATCATCGAGGCCCATGAGAAATTGATGCAGCTTATCTTCACGACACTCACGTTCAACTTCCTCCATGGTCCGTGCCTTTTGATAGTCACCAAGACTTGTCCACAGTTTCATGAGTTTGCCATAATACGTCGAGACAGGAAGACCTTTCTGACGACAGTTAGCAAGCTCCATCTTTAGACGTTGCACTCTTTGTCCATTGTGGAGAGCGAATCTAGTCTTAATATGAGACCATAAACTGTGTGCATCATCGTGATGCGAAATTCACGATGACAGATCTAGATCAATAGTTAGCTTGATCCAGGAGATAACCAGTGCATTGTTGGCATGCCAATCTTCGTAGTCTTCAGAGGTAGCTGCAGGTTCAGTGATGGTGCCATCTGCAAAGCCAAACTTCTTATGTGCACGGAGTGCTAAACGAATAGAAACGGACCATTCATCGTAGTTATGACCGTTCAACAAAGGTTTTGAGATTAGGGTTCCTGGATTATCTCCAGCATATAGATCATATGGAGATATCGTTTTCCGAGGACGTTCGATTTGAACAGGAGGAATAGCCGGTGGAACAGAGTTATTGTCCGACATGTTAAAACAATCGAAAGAGAGAGAGCGATTGCTTAAGGTCAAGGAAAGATAGAAAAAAAATGAACCTAATGTTTAGGTATTAGGCTCTGATACCATGTCAAGAATCCTCTTTAGAGGTTAAGGATTTCTTATTGATCTCATTCAAGGTGATTACAATATATAGACTTAGGTTACAAAGTAGTGATTAACCTAATCTACGGATGGGCCTAATACAACCCAATAATAACAACCTAAGTGGCTTCCTCATTATGACACTTCCAACAACATGTTGAGTTCGAATCTTTCTAATGGGTGTTAAAGTGGTGGATTGTAACCATTGCACTATGATAAAAAAGAAAGTGTTTTTTCCCTGATATAATATTCATTTTATGCAGAGATATTTTCATACATATTAAGTATCAAATTGAAAGTACAAAAATTAGTGTCAAATTGAATGACAACAACACTTACGAGGACTTTTCTCTCTTTTTTCATACCCAAACTCTAGCCGTCGTTGCTTCTTCTTCCTTCCTTAGTTGTTGCTGGAGACGATCACTCTGGTTGTCGACGTTGCCGGTGCGGTGAGTCGGTTGTCTCTAGCGGCCCCTCTTCTTCTTTTCTTTTATTTTCTTTCGTTCTTAGCTAGTATATAGTGGTGAGTCTAGTTAGTTTCGGCGCGTTTGTTTGGCCACATCCGACGAGATTTTGTCATGTCCGGCGTCGTCCTCATCCCCGGCTGCAGTGCTCTCTTCCAGTGCGCTCTATTGTTGCTTTTGGCGTCTTTTGCGGCGTTTTGAAGTTTGGCCTTGTGTTTGTCCGGCGACGATTCCTTCTCCGGTGATGTCCTCTGCTTCCTTCTCCGGTATGCTTTGGTTGTGGTTTGTAGTCCGTGCTGGATTTTAGCTCGAGTTAAGGGAGGCTTCTCGGTGGTTTTAGTCGACAGATTGGTCCTCGTCTTGGCAGTTTCTTTTCAGAGTTAGTGTGGCTTGTCCTGCGTTGTGCTCTCTGTCCGGGTCGGTTGGTGGTGGTCTCTTCTTGTCGGTTCATCAAAGGAGTCTTCGACTGGTGTATTTAGCGGTCGGTTTCAGTTTCTTGGATGTAGTCACGGTTGTCTTGGTCGCCTTATTTAGCGGCATGTGCGTCTTAGTTAGCCTGGATGTTCCCAGTTGTGACTAATCCTTGGTTCTACTTCTAGACTTCTGTCGTGTTCTGCTTTTTGGTTAACTTGCTAGAGTTGAGTTCCTGGTTAGTGCCTTGTTGTTTGTCCTTGGTTTTTAGGTTCAGTTGTCGGTGTTGTGTTGTTTGTGGCTTGTCTTTACCAGATTATGATCTTTGTCCTGGTAATTTGATATGTTCTTTCTTCGGTGTTTTCGGAGTTAATAGATCTTGTTACATGTGGTTCGCCTTCTTGGATTGAAGTTGTCTCTAGTTGGTTGTGAGGTCTCTCTCTGTCGTCCTTCGTTTTAGGTATTTCAGCCGGTATGGTCGTCGGAGCTCTTTTGTGCCTTGGAATTTTGGTTGATAAACAGGTTTGTCTATCGATTTATGTGACTTGTTGTTTTGTCTCGTTGCTTGTGGCTCTCCGTCGAGGGGGTATCTCAGCCTAAGTTGTTCAAAGTCCTCCATTAAGTGGCATCGTGGTTCATCAGCTCAGTCTCCAATCTCAGCGTCGTCCGAGCTTCTTCATCCCTATTGGTCCCTAGGTTCTCTTTCTACGGTTTAGGTTAGCTTGTGGTCCGGGTTTAGTTTCTTTATGTTTTTTTGGCTTTGTGTTGTTGTTAGTTTTCCCGTTTGTTTGGGTTTCTATTTTCGATACATATTTAGTTTAGTTAACAGATTATGTAATCGGGTTAGCTTGCGGGGATTTTTATATTCACCGCCGTAGTATTTCACCAATGCATTCCACCAATATATCCCACCCTTTGTGATTTTGGTAAAAAAAAAAAAAGTGTCAAACTGAAAGTACACATATATATGTAACTAGAATTGGTTTTGGTCGCAAAGACCTATAATATAAGCTCGGTGGCACTCAGACAAATAAATTTGTTGAAAACCAGTACACAAAATATGTTGTCTATTGCCAAAACAAAGTTTGGCGTCAAGTTATATGTGAAACCTTTTCTTACAAGTTACATCTATTTACTATTTTGCAACATGTTCAGCGACCATCTTAGAGCTATAAACCTATGATTTGTAGTAAACAATACCCTTATACTTATCTCAAACCTCTGTTATCTCAGCTGGTTTAAAACGAAAGATATCAACCAAAGAACTAGCTTAACAATCTCTTCTCACTGGCAATGAGGAAGACCTTGAGAGTGATTCTGTGGCCTTTGATAAAAATTCAGAAGATTCAGAAGTACAAGGTCGCAAGAGTGGTGTTCCAACTCTACTAGAATTTTCACAAGCTACTGAGCCAGAAGCTTCCGATTGTCGAATAAGCTGCAACTCAAACTTGGTAACAGCTTGAGCAGGAGAGTTTTCGGAAAGATCAAGAACATGGTCGTTGTATTCATCAGCAGACGCAATAGTGCTGGTTTCTGTTCGAATAGTTGAATCATCTCCATACATTCTATGTCTTCTTTTCCTTCTTGTTGCTTTTCCCCAACCGTTAATTGTCTCTCTTACTCTATGAGGTAACAAAGCTGCCTTGTAGTTCGTTCCCATCTAGAATTACGATCATCTATTGTATGAGTTCAAAGAAAAGCTTTAAAAGTTAAATTCTCTGTAAATTTTACCTGAGTGACAAGTGCATAAAGTGGGAGTGTACTGTAGCTACATAAAAATTGTCCAGAAAACCTACGAAAACATGTAATGAACTAGTTTTGAAAACTATAAGAAAGAAATAGTCTTATATATGATGAATTACCCTAGAAAAAGTCGCAAGTAGACAAGTAAATGATTCCTAAGGAAGCAAGAGTTGTAGCCAAATTGCAACTGTAGAATTGAACATGAATAGATGATGTCAATGTGAAAACTTAGTTAGTGCTTGAAGTGTAAGAATATAACATATGTATTATCTTTATGCAAACTTACCCAAAACCAGAAGAATGTGGCCAGTTCAAAAGCATTCTGTAGGAAAAATCAACGCACATGTGTAAAATACGAAACCAAACACAGCGTACTTTATATGACTAATATAGATCGGTTTGTAATATTTTGCAAACCTGAAACTGAATGAAGTGAATAAGAGTTAAGAGTAATTCAGGTTTCTTGAACCAAAAAAGCTCATCACGAGGTCTCAGCTTTACACCAGAAGCATATTCTGTAATACCAGCATTCTCCAATACCAAAGTTGCGATTACATGTTGCAACTTTGCACCAACTAAAAGAACAAGCTGTTTGGAAAACAAAAAGCAAACCAAAGTGCTACAGATAAATACGTGAGATTCAATTTTCTGTGGAAAAAAAGAGAAACAAAAAACAGAAAATTGTAGTTCTTACGTACAGTGATTGGAATGATGGCTAACCAAAAATAAAGATTTGATCCTGCATTAACATCCCAAAACATAACTATACAACATCATTTGGATGTAAAACATTGACATGAACTCATCATGCATACATGGCCATTATGAATTTAGATTGGCTCACCAATATAAGTAAATAAATAATAAGTATTTTGCAACAGGGGTGTATACGTACCTTTGATGTTAAAAAGCATGAAAACAACTACAAAACCCCAAAGTGGCCCACTGCAAGAGAGAGAGAGAGAGATCATTTAAAAACAAATAGTGATTACAAAATTGACATGTTATAAACTTGGAATAAGAGTGAAAATAAGTTATTAGATTATATAATTAATATAAGTCTGTAAAGTTACTTAAGAAGATTATAATTAGGTAAAAAAATGAATGTAACCGATGACCTGACACCAACAATCTTTTGGAACTCTTCCTCCATAGAGCGGATCATATAGCTATGAAAATCGTATGTCAAAGTTAGGTGATGGTTCTGTTTACAAGCAAATACAATTAATTAATTATGATAACATAAATGAAAATAAAACACTCAGTTATTGACATAAGTCTATATATATATCTGATCACGCACCATAATGAAACCCTTGCGGAGTGTAAGATAATCAGTACGAACAACAGAGTGTCCAAATTGTCTGAAGAAACATATCTATAACAAATAAAACATATGAGTCCATAATAAAATGCATAGAATTTTATGTATAACATTTAAAATTTCGTAATTAGGGAGTAAAAAAATAAACATACCACCCAAATTAGTAATTTATTCTTGACCAGAGGAGGAGCAGATGTATGATATTGTACAAATGTTGTTTGCCTTCTAAATATCTTTTCACGTGCAGCCACTGCCAATAATTATCATACAGTTTTACATTTAAGAGTCTTTTTGTGCCTATAATATGAAGGGAGAATTAAGAAGAAGATGCTCATGTGTACTGCTCACCAGTTAAGCAATCATTTCGATCCAAATGAGCCTCATCTTCCCAGATCCTCCACCGATGTATCTGGACAAAAGAATGATAGTTAATTAAACTATTGAGTCAAAGTAAATTAATAAGTATCTGAGCAGGAGCAAGAAAACTTCAATAGAAAGAACAAAACCTAACTGTTTGATAATACTACGTACCTTGACGATTGCAAGGAGCATTGTCAAGCAACTGTAAGTTACATGTGTGACTGCCATTATAAATATGAACCGATGCAATTGTTCCATGCCTTCATACGAAAGAAATGGCTCATGTCCCTGTTAATTAGTATATAATGTTATGTGTCTTTTGATTGAAATCCTAGTAAATTAATGAGAGTAATAAACTACCTCGCTGCACGTATAATTCTCGCTTAGGCCATTCAATTTTCTCCTTATGATGTGGAAGTAGAGAGATCTCGTTAAGCGAGTCCGTTTAACAGATGAATTAGTACTCTCATGTTCCTCATTAATCTCAGATTGAGTACATGGGACAAATCTATCTTTGTGGAAACTTGAAGAGACACATATGTTAGCTATTGTGCTAGATGTAGCTGTAAGAAGAAGTGATATGAATCCCAGCAGCATCAGCTCTGAAACAAAAAAGTAACCATTTCAATATATCATGAACATTCTGAACAAAATTTACAAAAGAACTGTTAAAACATATTTATACAATAACCTTCTTTCATTTTCTCCAATGCAGCGAACAAAGGTTTTCTCTTTGTCTTTTGTAACCACTGTAAACATAAAAAAACAACACTAAAAAAAGCTATATAATAGAGAAAATTTCAAATCCTTTAATACAGTTAAAAGTATAAAGCCATATTTTTAACTTACGTTACTAAGGCGATGAATGGAACGCTCAACGATTAAAGAAACAAAAACAAAGACAGTCAAGACTGTAGCAACGGACCAAGTTGGAGTTAAACCCAAAGTTCTCTCGCTCGGTTCTGTTTCGTGAACATTTTCTTCTCTCATTTCTGCAACCCAAGAATTCTTTGCGAGAACTTTACAGGAACAGAGGAGGACGCGACTCTCTGCTTGTTTGTTTGTTTGCAAAGAAGAAAATAAACAGAGAAGGGAAGAGATTTTTAAAGCAAAGGTATTAGTGAAATGGTATGCGAAGTCTCCAACCAAACCGAGAACGAGTTTCATTAGCTGGTTCCTCACATAAGACTTCAAACCCAAATAAATTAATCAAACCAATAATGAAGATTTGATTGAATTTAATCAAAAACATAATGTGGATTGACAGTTGACAGCACAGTTATAGGATCTTGAGGAATCTAATTGGAAACTACCCCAACTCATTAATGCATGTGTCACTCTTGAGTCTTGATTCCCATTATATTTTTCTAAAGTAAACTAATTATTTATGATATATAAACATACCTATATATATGTGACAATGTCAAAAGTTTATACCAAGAATTATACGTGCCTCTCATTTCTAGTGAAATTTACATACATATAAACAATATATATATATATATATACATATATATGTGCCACTAGGTGATCAACAATAGATAATCTAGTTGAGTTGACTTATCACTCGTAATTATATAATTTGATAACCATGTGATAAAATGTAATCATATATATAACGTTATACGATTCATATGATATTGTCAAATGGGATTATATGCAGAAATATATGTGCCACTAGCTGATCAATAGATAATCTAGTCGCATTGACTTATCATTCATAATTTGATCTATACTTCAAATCGAACATTATGGAGTAAATTTCGCATTATTACTAAAAGTCAACCCCCGACAAGTCAATAAGCATTTGGCTTGTGCCATTTTGATTTTGTACTTTCGTACTGGTATTTTTTTTTTATGGGCTCCAGTTCTCAAAATTAGAAAAAACTACAAGACACATGTTTTCCTCATAAGTCAAAGGTCAACCTAGCATAAACTCTAGACGAGAAAGAAGGTGCGGAACCATCTTCGACGTGTCTTTACCAATTAGAAGTATACACGTGTCAAAATCTCCCTTCACCATTTTTACGTCCTTGAGTTTTCGTGTTCGATCTCCCAACTAACTCTGCAACGATCGAGGCGCAAAACAAAACAAAAAAAACAAAAACAAAAAACGAAGAAGAAACTCTCTATTCGAAGTTTCCGCCATGGTTCTCCGTTCGGTAAATCTATGGACGACGTTATTGTTTCTAGGGATTTTATCTCGCGTTTCTCAATCTCTCCACTTCGAATTGCAATCGGGTCGAACAAAATGTATATCCGAAGACATCAAAGGCAATTCAATGACCGTCGGGAAATACAGCGTCGTTAATCCCAACGAAGCTCATCCTTCGCCTTCTTCTCACAAGATCTCCATCAGGGTCCGTTTTTCCGAATTTCTGGATTTGAATTTGTGGATTTTTGTTTCTCTCGATTGAACGTGCATGTACACACAGGTGACATCGAGTTTCGGGAACACGTATCACCACGCCGAGGATGTGGAATCGGGGCAATTCGCGTTCACGGCGGTGGAAACCGGGGATTACATGGCGTGTTTCACTGCAGTCGATCATAAACCTGAGGTGCTATTGAGTATTGATTTCGATTGGAGAACAGGTGTTCATTCTAAGCACTGGAATACTGTAGCTAAGAAGAGCCAAGTCGAAGTGAGTTAATTGCTTCTTCTTTTTTCCATCATATTGTGTGTTAAAAACTCACTCTTCTTGGGTTTTGTATATTGCTAATAGTTGATCAATTTGATAACAGAAATTATTCCGGAATTAGAAATGTGCCAGATTAGTGTATGGGGAAGGAGTTTAGTGTACTAAATCTAAATTGTAGAGCCGCAGACTCCAAATGAATAGGGGAAGATTGGTTGATAAAACTCTTAGTCTTCTTGAGTTGGGTATATTGGTGCTAATTGATCACCTATATGAGGAACTGCTCTGACACTGGAAATGTTTTAGGTTAGTTCTCTGGAACTTGTTTCGTAGAAGCTAAACTGTAGAGCCTCAGAATCCAAATGCATGTGGAAAGATTTGTTGGGATCGATAACTCTATTTGAGACTAGTTTGTTATGTTGAAATTTATGTCATGCGTCTGTGTGTCTTAGGTCATGGAATTCGAGGTAAAGAAACTGATTGAAACCGTCAACTCGATTCATGATGAGATGTTTTATCTCAGAGACAGGTAAAGAAAGTTTATGTTTTTATGCTTCTTGGTTTGTCTATACACCCCAATACCGAAACTTTTTCCTTAAATCATGTAAATGTTTCTGAATCTGGAATTGTGGCATTATGATCGACTCAGGGAGGAAGAGATGCAAAATCTGAACCGGGCTACAAACTCGAAAATGGCGTGGTTGAGTTTTCTCTCTCTTTTTGTATGCTTAGGAGTAGCTGGAATGCAGTTTTTGCATTTGAAGTCGTTTTTGGAGAAAAAGAAAGTCATCTAAGTCGGTTAGATGAAGCAATCTCACTCTTTTTTTTGGTTCCCATCTCGAGGAATTTTCTATTCCTTGAGATTTCTACGTTTAGATCTTTGGCTTGAGCTTGTACCACGGAACAGGAACTTAAATATATGAAAGTATTACCCTGTTTACTGTAAAACATGAAGCTTTTAATAGATTATACTTATTAGAAAACGTTTTTTGGTAAGGCAACATTAAGAGAAAAAGGTGAACTATGTTGACACACCACAGGCTTCTTCACTTGAAACAGTCTCGAACCACAGGCTTCTTCACTGGAAACAGTCTCAAACAGAGTTTAGTTTGGTGCAGAACTTGAGCACTGGACTTGCTTCTTCCTCCCAAAAGAATTCCAAGACAAAGGATTCGTATATCTTGACGCCATGAGCTACGCAGAATTCTCTCCAGCCCTTTCCAAGTCGCATTGCTCCGCCTCTTCCGTTCTTAAGAAGATCTACAACCCGTCTTACACCATCTTGACCCAACAGTGTTATCTTCCCTGGCTTGTGGATGCCATTCGCCCGCGAGAAAGGCCTTGGAAGAATCTGCAAAAAGATTTGAATTTGAGACAAAAGTAATAGACCAAGGGACAACCTTGAGCATAGGTTTTTTATGAACATACCAGTTTATAGCTGTTGAACACGTACCACGTCAGAGTTAATGTCAGAAATTTATTCTGACTACTTGAAGACGAAGCTCTGCATCTTGTCAAATTCTTGCTTTGCTCTACCTTCAAGCAATCCTGCGAGATATTCATGTCTCCAAGACTTTCCTCATCCTTCTCTTTGGATTCTGCGGGGCACAAAGAAAGAACAGGCTTTTCCCTGGTTCCAACCAGCTTAAACTTGAAGGAATCTCCAGCTTTGATCCCATTTACATGGCAGAAACTGGTCCAGCCTCGTTTGAGAATAGTATAGTTAAATGATTCGAAGTGTTTCAAAACTAAAGTCCAACGTCTTCCCCTTTCGTTCTTCAAAACTATCTCACTGCATCCTTTGTCCAGACCATTTGCAGTCACAAACCGCTTTGGAAGATACTGCAAAACACCACATAATATACACAACACGAGTGGGGAACACTTTGCATGTCAATATATAAAACAAGAATAAAACACTCAAGTTTTGAAGTAATCCATTTGTCAAGTAAAGAACGTGTGTGGGTTTAAGATACTGGAATGAAAACAAAAGATTGTATTCACCGTTTTATCACTTTGAAGGCTTGAAGCACTGACAGATCCAACAAAAGAAGAATGGTGTGATGAAGATTCAGATTCAGATTTTGGTTCTGCAGGGCACAAACGGAGGATAGGTCGTCCAGATTTTCTGACCAGTTTGAATAGACAAGAGTCACCTTTTTTAATCCGATTCTCAGAGCAGAATCTCCTCCAACCGGGCCTAACAAAAGTTTGCATGTTTGTTTTGTTGTGTTTCAAATCTAAAGTCCATGATCTTCCTTCTTCGTTAACAAGAACAATTTCCTTTCTGCTATCTTTGTTCAGACCGTTTGACTTTGTGAAAGGAATAGGTAAATACTGCAAAACCATCATAAGTTCTGTTAATGTCTCTAAGATCAGCAAATTTAAGCCCATTAGTAGGAGATTGTAGGAATATAATCAAACCAGTCGATCAAAACTTAGGCTCGCAGGTGAGACATGTGTCACAAAACAAGAATGATCCGATGAAGACTCTACTTTCATTCTTGGATTCTTCTTCACTCTCTTGTTTCTTGAACTGTTTCCTGTAACTCAAAACAAACAAAATCTCATTCTTGTTCTTCAGAGCTTGAATACATTTCATTTAACAAAGTTTACCAATGTTGGTCTGAGCATCACTATTATCATTTTTTTTTTGAGGTGGTGATGATGATGTATATTGAATCTCACATAAACTTGGTCCAATAACTGTGACATGAAACACCATTTCTCCTTCATGTCTGAAAATAACGATGTCACCAATTCGCAGATCATGTGCCAAAGCAAAATCTTCCCACCCGTCAGTGATTTTCGAACCGTCAACCTTCACTAACCAAGTTTGATCTGACGCATCTGATCTCAGTTTCGCAGTTTTGTTTTGGTGCTTACTTCCTTCGACGTGCTTGGAGAAGAAAGCTTTGGGAATGTTCTGCAGCGACACAGAAAATTTAAACAAGTGAGCCATTAAGATAAGAGATTAGGAGAGAGTACCAGATGAGTGCGGAAGCCTGGAAGAAGAGGCTGTAAGAAATGTGGGTTGATCGGAGTGTGAAGAGATTTATCCGCCATTGCTTGCACCTCAAGAGAAAATCTCAAGAAAAATCACTGAAGTTTCATATGTTGAGCATAGAGAATATATAAAAGAAATCTTTTGGTGGATACTCGTTGCAGAAAGGTGAGAACTTTATGAGAGATTTTCTTCATGTTGAATCTCTCGAGGTGGATCATCTAAGGTGAATAGTTTCTAGATAGTTACTTTTTCTTTTCCACTTTTCCAGAGACCATCTTGTCAATCTAAAGCCATATTTTGGACCTCTCCAAAAAAACAATTTTTATCCAATAGAATTACTTCATCTTCTTTTTAGAGCCGTTGATCTTTCGTGAAGAATCTAGTCAGAAACAGATATCAAAATGACAAGACCAAGATATTCTTATTCACTAGCAGAAGAATCTTGTCAAAGGCAGATATCATAATGACAACACGAGGCCAAGATAGTCATATTTACTGAATTTCCTTTTTTTGAAGTTGTAAGGTGTGCCTTCGAAATGAAGCAATCCATCTTATACATAGCTGACCTTTTAAAGTCATGAGCATTTTAAGTATATATCTTTGGCTACGAGCATGTAAAGACTTGGAAATCTAATGAATGTTCAAAGTGTTGCAACTTGAATACATTCGACGTACTTGAATTACAAGTAAACACTTGGGCCCATCACAAAAGAAATCAAATTAACCATCGTTTATATATATATACACACAATCACATCGAGTTATGTTTTTTGAGTATATTAATGAGAAAGCTTGAATGAGATAATCAAGATGATGGCGAGGATGAGAGCCACGATAACTGAAGCAACGATCCATTTGTTTCTTGTCATTCTTCTTGACATAGCCGTTAACACCTTCTTGCTCTTGTCAATGGCATCATCCACACCATGAAGCTGTGTCCCAAATCAGAAAACTTAGCTTCTCAATGATACTAATTCAAGGAAATCTTAGGCCCTGATAGATACCAAAAGTAAACCCGAGTATTGCTGAAATATTGTAAATTCCTTAGAGGTACCTTGGTGTGTGCATGAAGGAGGGTTTGGCGTTGCTGGCTCAGGTCTTGAAGGATTGAGACGCCAAGCTCTTCTGTCTCCAACATGGTTCTTCTACTCTCTCTGATTCTGTCGCTTGATTGATCAAGCCTCTCCACTGACATTGCCATTCTTTCTCTTTGATCAGCCGATACCTAGAATGAGAACAACACTGTAAATCGCCAGAAACATCTAAAAGTTTGGGCGTAGATGAAAACAAAGAACGCTCAGGGGAAAAAGTAAGAAGCCTAACTGATGCGAGGTCAATCAAGACAACTAAGAAATGTGATTTTGGATATTCTAATAGGTGAAGCAAACACAAAGAGTTTCGATTAAGAGTTTACCGCATGCAGATCTGCCATTCCGGATTCCATCAACTCTTCACGAGTAGACTGCGTAGTATCTGCAGACGAGGCTCGTTTGAAATCCTTCTTCAGTTGGTTGAGATCAGATTTATACTCTCTTAGCTTAGAAAGACACACAGCTTTAGCACTCGGTTGCAAACTTCTTGCCTCAAGATCCATTTTCCGAATCTACAGAAGAAAACACAGAAGCATACCTTGATTTCTTTTTGACAAAAAACACAAGAAAGATATTAACATTAAGCAAGAATAAATGCTAATACCAAAACATCAGCTTCTTCTATTCCCGACTTAATCTCAACAATCTTCCCTTTCTTCTCTTCTGCAAAAGCACACGACACTTGATCAAACCTTCACAATATGTAATGAGATTCTTTAACATATTCATAGACACTGATATAGACAAAGGCTAAACAAACTGAATAAACCTATGCAGTTAGCTACATTCTCAACCAATCTAAGCAATGAGATTACATCAAACATCTCAAACATTCCCAGATGCTACAGAACTCGTCAGATCGATTCATAACGATTAGATAGAACTCACCCACCAGCTACTTTTTGTCAACTCAATAGGTCCGATTTCCCCAATTCGGGGGAATCAAACGAAAGTATTCGAGGTATTGATGATAAGAAGGAAAAAACATAGATTGGGTTTGTAGTATCAGAGAAATCTAAGATCGGATTCAAGGTAAACTCAGGCTCCGAAGGTGATTGCATATGAAAATTGTACCTCCGTTGGGAAGAAGCGAAGCAGAATGACATTTTCTAGAGAGGTTGGTTGAGAGCTCGCAGTACTGGCGCTCGTACCCTTCAAATACGTCGCTCATCTTCTTTCTTCAATTAATTCAGCAATCTCTGTGGAATTTTTGTTCAAGCCGATCCTTCGTTTGATTCGATCGGATCTCGAAGCCAACAAACAGTCCTCTTTTGCTTAAGGAAATCAAACAACTCTCCGTTCTTCTTCTTTAGCGGAGGATAGAAACCACCATAACGGTGCGTTTCGTGTGAATTAAACCGAACCAAACCAGTTTTGGAAGACAAATTAAAATGTAGTTAATACATGTGTTTTCAATTGAACCAGCTTCGACGTATTTCTTCCAATACTCACTCTGGCAACTGCGCAGCCATCTTCAGTCATGTGGGGACTACGAGCTGGGACTCTCGCGCAACCACTTGATCAATCTCGAAAGACTCGCCATCGGAGCTATTCAACACAATCTTGTTCGAAGACATTGTTTGTTTCTTAGATAATGGGTTTATCGAAAGATTTTGATGAGATATATTGTTGAATGATTACCAAACAAGTTAGATTTCTAATGGATCTTGTGGATTCGGTTTGAGCCTATGTGGAACCGGACCACAAGCAGAGATTCTGGGACTTGTTATTATATTATCGCAATTCCAAGTGGAGCCTTTTCGCTTACATCCATATTCATCTACTAAGAAATTTTGTTCTACGAGATATGATCCACAGGAAGTTGGTACTTATAGTTCTCTCTTGAACTTTGCCTCTCCATTTGGCAACACGCTTTGTGATTGGGCCAACCGTTTAGCTTCCTGAATTGATGAAATCTAATTCTCAGTTAGATTTAGACAACAATCGGTAGGAAAAAAAAAAGCCATGTGAATGACTTACAGCAGTAGAGCTAGCACGGATTTCTCTATACTTATCGACTTCCTCAGGAAAAGTCTGCTCAAGCTCCTCCAGAATATGTTTTCTCAAATCCTAATTAATAAGCCAAAATTGAGAAGCCATAGAAGAAAACTTAAAAAGTAGTAGTTACCTTAAAAGCATCAGTCTTGCCTTTTGTAACTTGATTTCTGGCAATGCAGCTATTTAGAACATCCCTTGTAAACTCGTCCGGGTTCTTCCCATCATCAATCAAGCTAGACAGAGATACAAACAACCATTAACTTAAGTAAGCAAGTAAAATGATCTCCATGTTGCATTCTAGGGAGAAAAAAGAAGCTTTCTTCTCACTTGAGAACCTCCATGGGAACTTGAATGTTACATTTCTCGGACAATTTAGCCATGCTATTTAGCTCCACCACGAGAGAATTGCTGGAAACACAAACAATCACTTTATGTGATGCCAAAAGCCAGAAAAAGTTGGGACTTGGGAGTAGAAGAGGAGTTACAGGCGCTGAAGGAGATGAAGCTGAGATGCTGGAGTGAAAGAAGAGACGGTCAGGTGTAGCTGATGAAGGAGTCCCAAAGTCTTCTGACTAGAGTTTATGACTTGGTTCAGATTTTTTTTTTTTTTTTGATAAATGACTTGGTTCAGATTTTCCTTTGAACCAGCAGTGACAGCCCCATCACTTGTTTGAGATCTCATCGTTCCATTGCTCCCACTCCCACCAATCCGTACGTTTGTGTTTTTTGTTGTATCCATCACAGCCTGACACAAAACATATAAATTTGTATTGATCCCCGACTGATGCGTAAGCACAGAAACGAAATTCGACCTCAAACTAAACAAAATTCGCAGGAGGGTCTAAAGACTCAATTGGAGTGGTATCAAATTTCCATTTTAGATGAAACTCTACTCGAAAGAATCAACTAACAATGAAAATGCCCATATCAAGCAAAAAAAGTAATACCAATAACCATTGGCGTCGATCGAGATCAGTAACTTACCTACAAGAGAGATGGGTTGGCGAGAGATAATTGAGATATAAGCCAACAACGGAGAGGTTGCAATTCTCCGGATGATTATGGTTGTCCTCCAAGATTAGATGCTATGAAGTGTATGGGGTGAGCTAATGATCGGATACAGAAGAACGACGACAAGATGAAAATCGCCGATGAAGCAAGGGAAGAAGCGGAACAAATTTTGGGCGGTTAACGCGATGGACACTTCGAGTTACGGACGTGGCATTCATATAAATAAATTATTTAAACATTTGTTTTACCATGAATATTTTATCAAAGAGTTGCGCGAGAGAGAAATTGAATTTGAGTATTATTGAATCACTTGTTGCATTTACAGTGAGTGTTTCTCTCAATATATAGAAGGGAAAGAAACAGAAAAAACCAACTAACTAACAAACTTTTGTAACAGATTGAATATGACGTGTATCCTAAGTTACTGACAGTGAAGAACTCTAATATATTTTGGTCGGATTACACGAGTTTGTGCCGTGGATTTATCCATTTGCGCGATGAATCTAAATATCTAACTCACTTGCTACATCTGAATAGACATGCCTGATCTAACAAACAAATGAATTGGGAGAACTGTTGATGCTTCTTTACTAATAAAACGCACGTTGCCGGGATGATGATGGATTCTCTTCAGGAAGATTGAGTATTTGCTGAATCTGGTAATGAGCCTGCACAGGTAACAATGTTCATACAACCAATTAACATGATACTTACCCGATGAAACTTTATATATAAGTGTTGACGCAGAGTTGCTAGGCCTAGTGATTTTGTACTCTGATCCAATCTTCCCAATACAAATAAACCTCCAACTTACCAGTTTGATGCGCCCTTTGATCTGTGTAATAACACCAGTAACCTCTTCTAGTTGTCTGTCAAAACAAAACCACCATTTAGAGTGTCAACATTCAGTCAACAATGTTTTCTCTGGAATTTATCCAGAAACAATAGTTGTGTATATAACAGCCTAATTTGATTTAGTCGCTCTTCGTGTACAAGAAGTTTGAAGAGAAGAAACAGACCTTTTCACAACTTTGAGTAAAGCAGCATATGGAAAAAAAGAAGCAGAGATTTATCTTACTTTTTGATTCTTTCCTCCCTTTGTGCAATATAGTCAAGAGCTTCTTGCCAGGTTAACTCCACATAAAAGCCAAGCCCTACATCCATGAATATGTGCCGAGTATCTGGCCTGAACTCAAACAGACACCAAAATCAAATATGAAGAAAAACAGACTGTGAAATTTCACAGACAATGACTTGACTACGATTAAACGAAAGAGCCAAAGCTATAAGTGACATACACTTCAGCTTGCATGTAAACTTCTGAACCGAGGTTGACCATTGTTTTGAGACTATTTACGCCATTTTTCTCAAGAGTCTCTTAAGTTTTTTCGCAAGCCAGAGCTGAAGTAGGAGCTAGCGTTAAAGAAACAAGAATATCCAACCAAATTAGAGCTTAGTAGAACAGCAAAGTATGGTGAACGAGTACATCCACAGCAATTCCTCTGGATTTCAAAAAAACTTAAAAGCATGTGATAGACTGACTGGTGAGTGAATCTGTCATCTTTGATGGGGATAAGACAAGAGAGAAACTAACAAAACATGAAGGATCAGCTTAATGAGATGAACATTTCAAGAAGCAAGACTCTTCTCCGGGCAAAAGGATACAATACTTTTTGTTCTTCAAATATCTTGTCCCTGAAAAACAAACAAGTGCAGAGACCATAATGAAAAAACCTTAAACAAAAAGACTACAAATGAATAGCATGCAAAGAAATCAAACTAAGCTGGCCTGATCCTACATAAAAGATCCTAAATACAATTTGAAGTCAAGCATAGAAATTTAATTCGGAGTTGAAAAGAAGGTAAATTTGAATACCGTGAGGCAGTTGTGTGTACAAGCTTCTGTTTTAAACCTTTATCGATAATCTCCTCCAACAACTGCAAGTCCTTTTGACGTCCCTCGTCCATTACTGCAACATGATCAAAACATATAAGCTTAAGGTTCATACTCATGACGACCTGAAATTTTAACAAAAATAATGCGTCAAGAAAAGAATACCCGAAAACACTCTGAGTCGAAGTCTTGGCCTCTCCACTCAGTCAATGCTGGAGATTCAGCAGAGACGTAGAATGGATTGCTCAAAGAACACCAAGCACTGCCACTGAGAGAGAGGTTATGGGCTGAGAGAAAACTTGAACAAGAAAACAGAACAAGAACAAATAAGAGGGAGAACTGGAGAAATAAAGGTTAAAGGAGTGGATTATTCTATGGAAAACATTTAACGACTTGTTTGTTTGATTGACTCAGTCCAGAATAAATTTTGCAGAGTATTGAGTTGTTCGTTTCAAAATCTAGAGTCACCAAAGTTTGGTGACCAAAACAACAAAATCTAAATACAAGCCAAAAAATCGTTGAAAAAAATGTATAACTTAGACGCATTTCATCGAACAACTGGTGAACAACACCGAGGAAAGAACAAAATCCATGACAATGAGCTTTAAATATGAGATTCAAACTGGGTTACAAACGAAAATCAATATAGAAAACATTAAGTAGATAGGAACCAACTCGGGAAAACGAGAATAATTCTGGAAAATTAAGAGATAGACAGAAGCGTAAAGGTTCCAGAGGATTAGACTCACAAGCAAGGTTATGACAACGGTTTGGATACGACAAGACCGGAGTATGGCAGACGAACAAACTGAAGGGATACGTTCGTGGTTAATGTCAATGAATGAACGCTTAAGGAGATAAATCGGTTTTCGTAGCCTGGTAATTATTTGAACCATACCGGTCCGCGATCACTTAAAAATTAAGGTTATTTGCTCCTAGCGAGCAAACCAAAACATTATTCATCATTTTTCGTTGGTTAAAAATTTCACACGGATTGGTACGATGGACCAATGATCTGTTCGCTAAACATTTTTTTGTAACTATTTTATGTTACTTTGATCAACCAGCAATAGCATATTAGCATCCCAATGTAAAGCATTTGAAAATGTAGTGCCATAAAGATAAAGAAATATGTGTTGACAATATGTATTTGACTAATGAAAAAGTGTTGAACAAAAAATAAAATAAAAAGATTAATGAAAAATGGACCAAGTCTTGTCTGAATTGGTCGTCCAATATAGAATTATATTACCTAAACAAAGGCTAACAAATCCAAAAGAGAGAAACCACTAAAACGAGCATAAGCCGACGAGTGCATACCATTCCTGAAAACTAAGACCGACGAACTAATGGATAGTTCTTGGTGAACCAGAAACAAACACGAAAAAATCCTAGGAAATTTAATGAGACAAACGAGTTTTGGATGTCCAAATCGAAGCTAATGGTCGTCCAGCATATATTACATATAAAGTTACCGCATATAAAACTTAAATCCCATATAAGTTATCCTACTTGTTTCAATAATAAAATGTATAGAACCAAATTATATATTGATAAAAAACATATGTTTACACGAACGTAGATGGTGAACCAAAAATATATATTGAACCAACGTGGGTCAGTTCATGCTTATCTCTCTCTCTATATATAAAGGTGGTTAGACTCACCATTTTAGACCAACAGAACAAAAGTAAAAGAAAAGAGAAGATGTATAAAATAGGTGTGATTTGGTTAGTAACTTGGATTTATTTGTTGTTCTATGTATCATCAAACATAGCTTTTGTCCAAGTAGGACACGAACTCCCAAAGATACGTAAGTTTCTAGCTCTGACCATAATATATATAAAAATTTTGTCGAGCAATATATAGATTATAGTTTTCACTTTCAATTTCATTTGGTTTTGTGGATCGGTGGGAAAGAAAGAAGGCAAGGAGTTAGAGAGAGAAGGTTGATAAAAGGGAGGAAGATTGGAATAGGAGGAAGTAATTCACCTCATGCAAAATCAAAAGGAAGTCCTCCATGTCATCCTTGCGAGTAAAGGGTCAGGTTGTGAATTCTCTTTCAAAAAAAAAAATGTATTTGTTTGGTGTAATAAATTTGAAGAAATTCAATATGTTAATCTGAAAATCACAAAAAAAAAAAAATGAATATTATATACTTTGTTCGATTTCTATATCTGAGAAGAAAATATAAATTTAAGTTTTCAACATATATATTCATTTTTGTCATTTTCAACATATAGAGTCGATATATAGATTCATTTTTGTCATAGCCATCATTGTGCCTTACATGAAACAGTTTAATATGACTTTTCCAATAGATAAACCTTGTTTTAATAGAATAAATTAGAATTGAGCCCGCACCATGTACGCGGATATTTATTTTGAAATTAATACAAACATATTAACCAA
>OVAU01000552.1:0-12928 GCA_900406315.1 Biscutella laevigata subsp. laevigata
CACAATGCGAGAGATCCTTTCTTCATGACTGCAACAAAAAAATTTCTGAATCTGACAAATTTTATAACTGGTTCAACAAAAGGCTAACGAAGCTCGCACAAGTCCTAATCATGTTCACACCTGAACCAACTACAGCCGTCAGATCTAATACTATCACTTTAATCTAACGGTTCACATAAAAGCCAAAACTTGTCATTATAATATCACACTATTCTCACGAAGGACAATCAAGTATTCAGAAAACACATTTTTGCTATGTTATAATAAACTGACAAAGTGGACAATTACTTTCAGAAACCTATCATATTGAACAAATGCCCCTTCAAATAAAGTTTCCTATGCAATGAAGGGGAGTCGATTGGAAAAAAAAAATAAAAATCTCTAAAAATTGTTCGCTCGTAGACGTAAAAAGGAAATTTCGTTTCCCATTCAACGACCTCTTTCTCTCTTTGTCCTTTTCCTCAGAAAATCGGAAGCGCTAAGTTTTCGCGTCGAATTTACACCATCCTTTCTCGAAGAGGGAGTATACGAAAATCTCGCAGTTTGATTTCTTTCTCTCTGATTTCTTTTCATTTATCCTCTTCCCTATTTGCATTCAGATCTGATATTTCGGCGATTTCGCTAGCTTGAAGAGATTCTATTCAATCCTTGACTGATTACGTTTTTGGAAGCTGGATCAGGTATGGAAGACGAGAAGAAGAAAAAGAGAAATAAGAAAAAGAAGAACAAGCAGAATAATAAACGTTCAGATGACGTTACCATAGCTGCCGGAGGAACGACCTCGGCGGATGAAAATCATATCGGAAATGGTGACATTGCTCTCATTAGCGGAGGCCCAAGCGCCGATGAGGTGCAAGTACCATGTCAGCAGATCAATGTCGTCGAATCTGTAAGTTGATATATCCTAGATCGATGGAACATGGCTTCATAGAATGCTTCTCATTTCCCTGTTTTTGTATATGATTTGGTTGGTGCTGATACAAAATTTGGGTGATTTGATCGTTTCTTAGTATTTATGCTACATTGTATGGTTGATTGAATGCAGTTTGTTTGGAACGGATCATTCACTATATGGGTGTTTGCTGATTTTATGGACGTGTCTGCTTGTAATCCATTTGGTTTTCATAGAGATTGTTGGCAAAAATTATGGAATATTGCATTAGCCTTGACGGTTTGATACTTATAAATCTTCTTATTTCAAGCAGGCAGATGATTCTGGTGTTGAGAACAAGTCTCAGACAAGTGAGGTAAGATTCCCACTGTCTTCTGTATATGTTATTCGTTATTTAGTCTAGTCTTTTGGCAAATTAGATAACTGTTCTTTTGATATTGGCTTATTTAGAAAAGAAAGATCAAAGTAAAACAGCAACAGTAGTGTTTGTTGTATGCATAACGAGGAATTAAAAATCAATTTTGCATTTCTAATCTGAACTGGCTGATAATATTTTGTTGTAGGCGCGGCTGCGGCTGGAAGAAACAATCAAACAGTTAAGTGATGAAAATGGCTCCTACCTTCAGAAAGAGGTGATATACCCTTAAATTCTTAAGGAAACCTCTCCACCGATTCATGCTTCCTTTCCTCTGTGGAATAGTAAAAGTGAATTTCCATGTTAATAGGCTGGTTTTGAAGAAACTGTTAGACGCTTGGAAAATGAGAATGAAGCTCACATACAGAAAGAGGTAGTGGAGAATAGAGTAAAATCTTTTCATTTTTCCTGTTTCATCTGCAAGCTGAAAAGTCAAATAAACATGTGTTCACAGGCACTGTTAGAAGAAAGGCTTGTGCATTTGAGAACAGATAATGAGGCTAACACACAGAAAGAGGTTAGTGAAGAATAGAGTAAAGCCTTTTTTTCTTGCTTCACCTGCAAGCCGGAAGGTCAAAATAACATGTGTTTCACAGGCCTTGTTAGAAGAAAGGCTTATGCATTTGAGAACAGAGAATGAAGCTCGTATAAAAAATGAGGTTAGTCACGAAATGATCCATAGCTTGGCTATTTTGCTGCACATCTGCAAACTGAAGGCCAACGTAACATGGTGTTTCACAGGCAGTTTTAGAAGAAATGCTGTTGCGTGTGAGAACTGAGAATGAAGCTCACAAACAAAATGAGGTTAGTGAAGAAATAGCATAAAGACTTATCCATAGCTTTGCAATTCTGTTGATCATCTGCAAGTTGAAGGTCAAAATAACTTTGTGTTTGTGCAGGAAAAGTTGGAGGAAAGACTTGTGGAATGTAAAAAACAGAATGATGTGCTTATTCATGAGATGGTGAGACATCTTCAACACTTGGAGAGTGCTTTTAGTATGATATAATTTCTCCTTTGTGTGATCATAAGCAAGTTACTTTTGTTCTCTTCAACTTGGTCTGTTTCCTAATCATCTCTCTCTCTATGCAAACACGAACACTGGTATTTAGCATTTATTCAGGAAGATGAATACTAGGAAAGGGGAAAATATTACCACCCTCGCAAGTTAATAAAGTAGGATATTGTCAATTGATATTTGTTAACGTGAAAGAAAGTCATGTTGCCAGAACATAGCAGTGCGATAAGATGTCACGTTACATTTCATATATGGTGTAGATCTAACATTTGTATGCATTTGGCAGTCTGGTACAGAGGTCAAGACGAGACAATTGCTAGATGAAATATCTACCTTGACTCAAAAAGAGGTATGTCTCCATTCATTTATGTCTCCATTCATTGAAAGATATCAATTGCATCTTTTTCTGTTACAATGCATTCTTGTCCCATAATCTTAGTCAAAATTGCATGGTTTCAATCAGGCAAGTCTAGAACAAAGGCTTCGAGAACTTCAACATGTTGAAGAGTCATTGGTGGCTGTGGAGGTAACTCTATCTTACATTAGAAATTGATTCTCATTTTTAAGCTGATTATCTTTAGATTTAGAATAAGATGGTCATGGTTTACTCATCAGACACATTTAATCCTACAGAAATCATCCGGAGAAATTATTTCTAACCTGGACACAGAAATTGCAAGGCTAAGAGCACAGGTATGTGTCTCATCTATTATTTGAAACATGTTATTTTCTCATTTTCATAAAAATGTTCACGTAATTGCATCTGAACACGTCACTGTAGCATCCTAAGTTAATATTGAATGCTTTTACTCACGTAGAACAGGACGTATAATACTGCATAAATTTATTCTGATATGAAGATTAAAACAAAGTTTGGCAGGTTATGGAGTTGGAAGAATCTAGGAGTAATCTTCTAGAGCAGAACCAAAGTCTGATGGGAACTGTTTCCAGTCTTCAAGTCCAGCATGAAAACCAAGAGAGTAGCACGAAGGTTAAGCTTTGAATTAATTCTAAAACATTAGTATGAGACTTATAAATGCCTCTCCGATGAAGTTCTCAGAAATGCATGAAACGGTTTCTGATGGTTGATACAGGGTCCCTCAAAGGAAGAATTAAACTCAGAGATTGAAGCAGCTTGTACTCTAGTTGAAAAGCTTATCACTGAAAATGCCGAACTTGTTGAGAAGGTAAGAAGGTGTTGCTGTATAATACTTCGTTGTTGGGTGATTGAGAATCTCACTGGTTATTTACGATTACGTTTTCAGGTAAACGAGTTATGTATTAAGCTAAACAAATCGCAGAACGCTTCTCGTTCATCCTCTGAGAGTCTAGCAATCGAAGTACAGAATCCTGAGTCGTTAGAAGAAATACCCATACACGACGAGTTGATTAGAAATGGTAACTCTAGGGACATTGATACACCATTGCTAAAGAGAAACTTGGCAGAGAGCGAAGCAGAAGAAACACTGCCAGTTTCTCTAGATGCGAAAGGGGAGATAGACGTGGAATCACAGGTTGTAGTAGCTGGAGAAGACGAAGTTGGTGAGACTCTGGTGGACTCTCCGCTAATCGGTGCTCCGTTCAGGCTAGTCTCGTTTGTAGCAAGATACGTGAGTGGTGCAGATTTGGCGGAGAAGAAATAGTCTTTGTAAAACTCACAATTGGAGGCAGAGAAGATGCATCAGCTCTTTTCTTTATTTCTGTCTTTTATAATCAAAAGGCACAAACATTGAGGATCATTGATTGATTAGCTTTGCACAATACATACACAAATGTTTAATTGTAACTTTTTTGGTAGGATATTGATGATGATGACGAGCGAGTGCATCATGTTGTGAGATGTTATTTTGTTTTACTTTCACTCAAGAAAAGAAACCACAAGTCTTCTCAAGTACCGAATATTTATTACAAGGGTGATTTCCATCCTAACACACTTTTCATACTTTTATTACATCCTAACACACCTTTATAATTTCTTTCACTCTAACACCTTTTTTGTTTTCCAAAGAGAATTATGGACAAAATTGTCCCTAAACCAAAACCATATCTATTTAGTTTTATAGTTACTTCTCAATTTTTAGTTTTTTTTTTATTATGGAAAATAATCTTGCCTAACCACGAGTCAGCTTATTAATTTACTTATCATATTGTTTTACAGTCTAACCATGTGTCATAACAACCACATGTCATACAAATCTTAGAAATAATCTTGTCTAACCACGAGTAAGTTTATATGTATCTTAGAAAATAAACCTGATTGATATTGCTATTGAATCAAAATCTAAAATCGTTCTCGTGATTGAAAAGCATCGTGGAGCCGGTATGACATTGAATTAACCTGGTGGTTAATATGAATCTTAGAAATAATCTTGTCTAACCACAAGTCAGTTTATATGTATCTTAGAAAATAAACTTATCATAGGAAAATAATCTTACCTAACCACAAGTTAGTTTATTGATTTTTAACCACGAGTCAGCATATCTTTTATCATATTTGGTAACCATAATTCAAGAATTACATTCTGTAGGTTTGTGATGCTTAACCACGAGTCAGTAAATTTTTTAAGTAATGAAAGTTAATGAGATGTGGTTATGTATGGTTTTTCAAAATAGATTCAGTAGCTATCATTCGATCAAACAAATAGAGTACACAAGTTCTTATATAACTTGATTTGCTTGTGGTTCGATCATTTAATTAAAGCCATGAACAACAATACATTTGTAAACATACATATTNGGACTCCATTGAGAAGAATAATATCACCTGACTCAGAGAGCTTGATTTCATACCCTTTTAGAACAGTTTGTAGAATCGATCCTTCACATGCCAATTTCTGAATATCTTTCCATGAGAAAAGTCGCTTGATATCTATGTCCTCGGAAAATTGTTGCCTAATCGGAGAATTTCGTTGTTGTATTTGGAATTGCTTCGTCGATTGGAGTGAATACTGTGAGTTTCGTGTCGTTTTCTGAAAGTTGAAATCTTTGAAACATCTCCATTATCACGAAACCTCTCGACATTAACAGACTCAAAGCTGATTCAAAGATGTTGAAGATATTCACTGGTTTAGATCTGTTTGGTGGATTTTTCAGAGGACTCTACGAAAATAGGAATTAGAGCAGTGCGAGTTGCTAAGCTTGGGATAGGAATCGAATCAGGAGGTGAGATTGAAGAAGAAAATGAAATAAGGCTCGAATTCGAATCTGTGAAACACTCACTCTATACGTCGTGAGGGAGAAGATGAAGAGAAAAACAAAATGTTTAGTTTAAGTGGTAAAGTATTTGATTTTGATTTTGACAATGAAAGGAAAATGCTATAGAAGATTTATAAAAACCCTAATAAAAATTGTGAGGTATCTTCTACTTAAAAGAAAGCTTCTCCAACACCAAATATTTTTAAATTGGCTCAACTAAATCAGAATTTTTTGTAGTTGAATTAGAACTAAATATATTTGGTTTGAACTAAATCAATCATGTGTTTAGATGATTGAGGATTTTGAGGTAATTTCATATCTCAATATGTGTTGAGATGAAAATAAAATTTAAAGTGCTTTAAAGTGGAAATATAACTTTCAAAAGTGTCCTAGAGTGCTAATTGTTCTATTTATTACACCCCTCATGTTCATATGTTCATGTTTGGACATTTGAGATTGGGCTGGGCGAAAAATCTATATTCGAAATTTGAACACAACCTAAAAAAAATACTTATACTCGAGTTAAAATATTAAACTATATATCTTATATATGAGGTATTTCAGATTTAGATAAAACCCGAACCAAATAATATAGACAACAACGGGTCGGCCTAATAGTTAAGTTCTTTCATGGAAAATGAAAACATCAAATCAATCTGATAACTAATGTTGCTAAATGAATAACCACTGGACTAACCACTAGCCGTCCAACCTACTTATACTCATGGGATTGACATATGAGTGGTGTTTTTAATTAAGAAAACCAGTCAAGTTTTGTTGTTTCAAAATGGGAGCATCACTCAAACAATAAAAAAAGATAGTAAAGGAAAGTGTTGGGAGTGGCATTCAAATCTATGAAAAGATATCAATAGGAGCGTTGATGAGATGAGATAATTGGCTAATGATTGAAGCATAACGGAATTGCCTATTTAGTATTGTTGACACCAACTCTTAACTCCATTACTTTGTTGTCCCTTTTACATTCTTCCATTATGCCACCACGTACGTGTCTTCCACAAGAATTAATAATAGCAATCCAGTCCACTATTTAGTCTTCTTTACTTGGTCCAAACAAATTGACTATGGGAAGTGCTCTAAGTAGGTTGTAAATAAATTAATCTAGTAAGCTCCTCCACTTAGTCTTATACACTAACTAAAAGATATCATGCCACTTAGTATATGATGAGATTGTGTATATGCATATGTGAATGTCTTTAGAATAACAATAGTGGCGATAGATGTATGTTATGTGACGTGCTTGTTTTGACATCATTTCCATAATGTATACTATACTTTTGCTTACCCCATACTTTAGAGTGGATAAAACAACTATATAACTAACATCTCCTCTCACCACTACAATACTAAGTGAGCTGATCCACCACCACATCATAGGTATTCTTCTTCTTCTTCTTCATTTTCAAGCATCACTACTTTCTCCTTTTAGTCTTATTGTTTCGCCATTGTCTCAATACAATNTATACTATACTTTTGCTTACCCCATACTTAAGAGTGGATAAAACAACTATATAACTAACATCTCCTCTCACGACTACAATACTAAGTGAGCTGATCCACCACCACATCATAGGTATTCTTCTTCTTCATTTTCAAGCATCACTACTATCTCCTTTTAGTCTTATTGTTTCGCCATTGTCTCAATACAATCAAACACTCTTTATCTCTATCTCTCTTTGGTTCCAAACGAGCCAAGTATCATGTTTTGTAGAAACTATGTGTTCTTGTATTGTTTTTTACTTCTATCTATCTTTAGCTATAGATTTCTCTTTATTTTCATAGGATTTGTTTAGGTTTCGTTTTGCTTTCTTAACAAATTGATCGCTCACTAGTCAAAGGTAGAGAAAGCAGAGAAGAATCAAGAACAATGGAGANTAACGAGCCAAGTATCATCTTTTGTAGAAACTATGTGTTCTTGTATTGTTTTTTACTTCTATCTTACGCTATATATTTCTCTTTATTTCCATAGGATTTGTTTAGGTTTCGTTTTGCTTTCTTAACAAATTGATTGCTCACTAATCAAAGGTAGAGAAAGCAGAGAAGAATCAAGAACAATGGAGATATATAAAAGAGAGACATTGCTTCTCCTTTTCATAACCATGTTCTCAGTAGCAAACAGCAAAAGTTCATGGATACCAATGGACGGAAACAATCCTGCTAGTTATTGCTTAAGCTGGAGACTAGCAGTTGAGACAAACAATGTACGAGCGTGGCGTATTGTTCCTCTACAATGTCTTCGTCACGTGGAAGTATACATGATTGCTGGTCAGTACGAACGAGACGTCATGTTGACTGTGGAACAAATCAATGTTTATCTGAACGAGATCATCCTTTTTGGTGATGGCATGGATGCATGGATCTTGGATGTTGATGATACTTGCCTCTCAAATGTCTTTTACTATGGCCTTAAGAGATACGGGTACAAACTCTTTGTTTTGTTCTCTTTGAAAGTCAGAAGTTTGAATAACGTTGGGGAAAAAAATCTGAATCCAAATTCTGAATTTATATCTAATCCGAAAAATACCAACCCAAATCCGAATTAAAATATTAAGTTATCTAATTGAATCTTACTTTTTCCGGATCTTATTGTAAGGTATTTCGGGTTTAGGACAAAACATGAATACGAAACCGAAGTAATAGATGAAATATCCAAACTTAATTTAATTATTCAATTTTTGTTATATTTTAAAATGTTTAATATATATTTTAAGTATTAAACTTGTATATATATAATATATTTTTATGTTTGATTTTTAATTTTATGTTTATTTTGTATTTTTGATATTTTTAATGAATATAGTTTAAATTTTCGAATTTCTTTAGTATTTCGAGTAGTTTTAGTATTTTAGGTTGAAAATACTCAAATCCGAACCGAACTCGGAATGATCCATTAGTATTTTTGTACATTTGAATCCCACATGTTCCCGGAAAGATCCGAAAGTATTCTTGTTCACCCGAACCATACCCGGGAAACTCTGAACCAAACCAAAAAAATAAAACTACCCGAATGGATCCTCTAAACAAGAACTAGTTAACCCGAACTCTAATGGATTCAACCCGAAAACGAACAAGTACTCAAACACTCACCCTAATCTTCTTTGAATACTGACGAGGAGGAAACTAAACCTGAAATTTGCATCTTCTTTGATATAAAAGTGTGACCTATGATAATTACAATCTGTAGATGTGACCCTTATGATCCAACCGGATTTAGAACATGGGCAATGGAAGGAGAGTCTCCAGCAATACAACCTGTTCTTGAACTGTTCAATAAACTGATAGAAACAGACTTCAAAGTTTTCCTAGTAACCGGAAGAGATGAAGAAACCCTTGGTCAAGCAACACAAGAAAATTTGCATGACCAAGGATTCACTGGTTATGAAAGGTTAATCATGAGGTAAAACAAGAAGCTAATTACTTGTTTGTTCAAAATTTCGGTTATGTGACATAAACAGACATTCTACTTACAGAACATCAGAGAATAAAAGACAAAGCGCAACAACATACAAGACAATAATCAGAAAGCAAATAATGGAACAAGGTTACAGAATATGGGGCAATGTAGGAGACCAATGGAGTGACTTACAAGGAGAGTACTCAGGAAATCGTACCTTCAAGATTCCAAATCCTATGTACTTTGTTCCTTAACAATCTTTTACTATAACCATTTTCTACCAAATCACTTGCACAATTGTACATAAAATTTTCCAAAACCATAAGAAGAATCAATCCAATAAATGTGTTTTTTTGTTTATGTTTATACAATAAGAATTTCAAACCCAAGCCCTTTACCCTCCCCAGCAACCACATCTCTTTCTCTCTATATATATTATATAACTCATCCCTTTTTCTTTTTTCTGAATCTTTTTAAATAATCTGTAATGAATATCTGATGCATAAAAAAAGGAAAAACAATATGAAAAAGAAAGCCACAAGGTCGCTCACCGAAGAGAAACCTGGGAAGCCTTTGACTGACCACCACCATTGCAGCCAACTACTGGTGAAAGGAACCAAATATACACATGTGTGTTGTGTATGCTTGAGACATGTACTTTTTGGTTGACGAAACCATTTAACAAAAAGGCTTGAAAGAGCAGTTTTTGGAGAAGCTGGGAGAACAAAACGCTCCTTAGCATCCTGTTTTGGGACGTTTACCACTTGAATTGAAAGGCGAAACACTTCCACCGCCACTTGGTCCTGGACTCTCTTCCCTTAGGTTGTTCGAGTTTAGCAATGCCAGTTCCCTTAGCTGTTGTCTCTTTATGAAATCTTGTGACTCGTCCTTCATTATAACCAAATAACAAAAATGTTATGTTCTTTGATGACAAACTATAGATCAACGACATAACAATCAAGTGTTTGAAAAAGAGGTAGTTTTTTTCTTGGCGTTTGCGATTACAACAATTGCTACCTTACTGGAATAGTGGTCACATGTCAGCATAGTTGAAACACTAACCACAAATGCCAAAGAGTTGGTAACGTTGAGACAAAAAAGAGAGGTCCTACTACAAGTAATAAGTGTAGAGTAGCAATGGGACAAAAGAACTAAGGAAGAAAAACGTAGCCTCAAGTTGATTCCGACAAGGAAGACAACAAGACTACTACTTCTCTTATTGTACTTATGATAGCAAACAAATAATAGAAGAAAAACTGTAAATATAAGAGGATAAATGTGTGTTACCACAGGCTTTAGTAACTCTTCTATGATTTCTTGAGCTTGTCGCAGACGGATCTCCACTATACTCGCTGGAAGATCTGCTTCTATTAAGATGTGAAGCTGTTCATTCAGATGCTCATATCCTGGTCTTCCCCTTAGCTTCTCTTCCTACATTTTGACAACAAAACAGCAACAAACAAAGAACTCAACAATATCCTCATTGCAAGCATACGGCATGTTTTTAGATATGTACTTTTTTAAATGCCAAAACATTGTGAAAGTGTTTGAAAAACTCCCAAAAAATATTTCATGAATCTCACCTTTTCGGGATCTTTGATTGACCCTTTCCCTCTGATGAACACACGACAACCTGTGCTAGCTTCAACGCGTTTTAACGAGTTGCCTCTAGGGCCAAGAAGTCGTCCAACAAAATTGAACTGATCAAACATAGGGGAAAAAAGCATGGAGAGTTCAGAAATGTTGCCTTGGACTCCTTTCCAAATGATGAGCTAACACAAATTTAGAACAAATGAATACTCACATTAGGATAGCTATCCACTGGAATCTCCAGACGCAAGATCCTTTTGATGGTGTACGAACTGGGGCTTCCAGGTGCACCTTGCCAATCCATTGTCATTCCAGGTGTTCCACTAAGTCTCTGTAAGAAGTGAGTGTTTTAGATCCATCAGCGAAAACACATCTTATGTTTTAGGCAATCTTGGTTACGCATTAGGTAAGACATAAGCTAGCGTAAACGATTCTACTACTCAAGCATATATAAAGACACTGTGAATGAAAGGTGAAACCCTAACAAAATATCGAACAGAGCTTATAACTAATCACCAACTATAGAACTGTGTAACTGAAGTCAGTAGGAAAATTGATGAAGTGTTATGAAAGAGGATGGTTATCACAACAAAAGGTAGAAGATAATACCTCCTGAGAAAGGCCGTTCCAGCCGCCTAACCCGGTGTTAGACACATTAGACATAAGATTAGAAGAGGCCATAGGGCTTGGACTTCTATGTCGGAGTCTATCAAAATCGCCAAATCCTTGGTTAGACATCATTCCAGATACTCGAAACATCTCTGCACATCAAGAAAGCTTTATGTTAACAGTAACAAACATTTCAATTAACACTAAGGCTAGTACTAAAATTAGTAATGTTGGACACATAGATAAGTCAGACCAATTGAAGTATCAGAGAATGGACATGCGGTATTACAACAGCTATAACATCTCCATAGACCAAACAATTATGTGACAGTTTAACTTGATCTCACTCTCTTGACTAATTGGATGAAACGATTTGCACATTATGTAAAAGAATTGGCAAGAGAAGTGTTATACAGAAATAAATCTATGACTTAAGTCATCCCAATCTGGTTAACAGAAGACTGAGCTTAAAGGGTCCACATACAATCGAGAGAGTAGGAAACTGAAAGTAAAGAAAAACTTAGATCCGAATCAAAATCAAGAGAAGAGTTAAACCTTGATTCAACAGACGGCTACATATCGGTAGGACCTGCACAAAAGGTGTAAGCTTTTGATGTTCGGCAAGAAGCTCTGTCAAGTACTGAGAGCTGTTGAAGCAAGAAGAGAAACACAGATCGGTGAGAAACAAAAGTGCTTCGAAGAGAGGTGAAATAAGGGGTTTGTTTGGACATACCTATCGATCTCAGGAGTGCTTCTAATCTGAGGAGAAGCAACTCGAGAAGGAGAGAAGTAAGAAGAGTTATTGTACAAACCAGACATGAGTTTTGTGCTAAATTTCTTCTTCTTCACAAAGAAGCGTGTACATAAAAGCCAAGCGATTGAGAAATGGCTGAACGAAAAGTAAGAGAGAAAGAGAGAGAGACTAAAGCCAAAGAGACACCAAATGTGAATTATGCAGGAAAGACGCCAGACTTTTTTTTCATTTCTTTTTTGTTTTCTTCTCTCTTATGAACTTTTATTTTTAAAAAATGAAAATTTAACCTTTTTTCGGAGACAAAAAAATCAAGTAGAAATTTTATAACAACAGCGAAGATCTATCTGTTACAAAGGTTGAAACTTTAGGAGTGATTTTAAGTGATGATTAACCGTCGCTTCTTTTATTATAAACTTAAATTAAATAAGAAGGGAGGAAATTATGGTGTGTGTGCGTGACTACGTAGACCGTATCAACGCCGCTAAATATGTACACGTGTCAACCATGCAATGGCTTACTTGAGCTGTCTTTTTTGGGGCTGTATATTTCCGACTACTATTTAATTAATTAATTTAATAACAATAAAACTGCTGATAAAATGTGTTCGACAATTTGCAGCACAAGTATTTATGTGGTTGTGAGAGCTTTCATTGAGTTAGTCTCTAATAGAATTTTTATTGTGTTAAATGTTAAATTATATGAATTTTTTTGGTATGCAAAGTAAGGTTGAATAAGTTGTTGGATGATTATAGGAGTTGTGTTATTGATATATAGAAACGATTTGGTGTATTCTGTTTCTTTTTTATCACGTCAATATATTGTTGTTTGAAATGCCAGTTGTAAAATGATGTGTATATTCTGTGGAATAATATCCAATCATTTTGTTTGAATTATATCAATCCAGATAGTTCAAGTGTTCACCTAATTAGAGATCCTTATGTTGAAATTAGTCTGTGTAGGGTCTATTAGAACCCAAAACAAGGATTTATCCAAGTTTAAAAGAGATTAAGATTGAAAACTATGTTAAAAATAGCTATATATATAT
>OVAU01000553.1:0-19582 GCA_900406315.1 Biscutella laevigata subsp. laevigata
TTTGTTAGAAAGTAATTAGATAAATACAATATATTTTTATTTAATATATTAATCAGTTAATTAGATAGTTTACATTTAAATTTTATTATATTATTATTCATATAATAAATATGGACAAAATTAATTGATTATTATGATTATTTAATTAAATATTTTTATTTAATATCTTAGTTAGTTGGTTAGAAATATTTAATTTAAATCATTCTAGAAAATAGTCCACTATGATTTTTTTTTAAATAGATTAAACCTATTTTAATAGAATAGATTTTTGCCGTTTAATCTAATACATATGTAGGTCCATAAGTCATGAAGCATGGTTTCTCAAATCAAGTAAACATGAAGGGTAATTTAGTAAAATATATTATTATTGTTATATTATTTTACTTTTTTTTTAGGAAAATTCCGTTCTTCGAATATTAAAACAAAAATGGATGTTAATAATGAAAAATGTTAAGGTTGAGTTTACAACTTTATACAACAAGTTGCTTAGTTTTTATTTTATTTTATGCATGAGCTGGATCCACGTATCAAGGGTCTTTTGACCCCACTTTCTTCCAATTAGTATTATTTTCCTTACCCCTATATTCTCAACGACCTTTTAATTAAACCCCCTACATTTCAATAAATAGTTAAATAACCAAAATTCTGAAATAAATTTCGAAACAACATTCAAATGTAAAATAACATAATATAAACTGAAACTGTAATTTCATAGCTACATAAACTAATCGTAAAGTCTAATTGTAAAAATTTAGGATACAAAACAAAATGGACCTAAACTAAAAATTATAAAATCAGTGGCCTTATTATTAAGAAAGATGAAAAATAAAGGGCCTCCGTATATACAACAGCGATTTTTTTATTTATTTTATTTTAAAAGCTTTTCAATTTCAATAATTATGAGCTCTGTTGTTCCAAAAAAAAACAAAGCTTTACTGAATAAAATAACAGAGAAATAGAGCTCAAAGGTGAGACAAGCCATGTCTTCAAGTTCCTAAGTCTAATCTCACCATCTTCTCTCTCTCTCTACACTTTTTTACCCTCGAATTCACATTCACTAACCTCCAGTTTCTTATTCTCAATTTGATATTTTTCAATCTACCCAATTCGAATAATCAATTTCCCCTCTTTCTGGGGGTACAGATTCTTGTGAGCTTTTTTTTTCTGGTTGAGCAAGAGATGATGAATCCGAGTCACGGAAGAGGACTCGGATCTACTGGTGGAACAATTTCCGGTAGAAATCAAACAGAGTCTGTTGTGGAGATGTTTCCGTCAGGTCTTCGAGTACTTGTAGTCGATGATGACCCAACTTGTCTTATGATCTTAGAGAGGATGCTTATGACTTGTCTTTACGAAGGTTCGAATTCAAACAAGATCTTCTCTTTCTCGATTCTCTCTTTTTGTTTTATTTTTTCATGAGTTTATGGTCTCTTCCCTCAATGATGGATTTTTGGTTATTGTGGTCCATTCTCTCGAAATTATGTTATTTTGAGGATTAATTATGGTTTTGATATCGGTGGTTGACTAACTTTGGTTTTCCATAAATAGAAATAAACGTTGCAATTTTGTTACTTTTTAAGATTCACAATATTAATCTCAGTTTCTTGTTTTAGATCACATCTTATGATCTTCTGCAAGTTTCACATTTTATTTCAGTTTTTGGGGATAACGTTAATTCAGTTTAAGTATTCAAATCTGAGCCTTTGATGTTGTTGCTCTTTGACTGGAGTTTGGTTAAATGTCAATTCGTTAGATCCTTGTTAGGGCTAAACTGTTCTCACTCTCTTTGATCTGACTTCTGAGTTTGGTTATAAATCTCTGTTTTCTTTATTCTTTGATTATCTTGTTGATGGTTTTTGTTTTCTCGAGATGCAGTAACAAAATGCAACAGAGCAGAGATGGCATTGTCTCTGCTCCGGAAGAACAAACATGGATTCGATATAGTAATCAGCGATGTTCATATGCCTGACATGGACGGCTTCAAGCTACTTGAGCATGTTGGTCTGGAGATGGACTTACCTGTTATCAGTACGTTAGATATTCCCTTGAATCTGGAAGTTCAAATTTGTTCTTTTTAGTACTGATCTTGTTTTTTCACTCAGTGATGTCTGCGGATGATTCAAAAAGTGTTGTTCTAAAGGGAGTAACGCATGGTGCGGTTGATTACCTAATCAAACCGGTACGTATGGAGGCCCTTAAGAACATATGGCAGCATGTGGTTCGGAAGAGGAGGACTGAGTGGAGCGTACCAGAACAATCTGGGAGCATTGAGGAGTCTGGCGAGAGACAGCAGCCGAAACAGAGAGGAGGTTGTGGTGGTACAGCTGTTTCTGGTGGTGAAGATGCGGTGGATGATAACTCGTCCTCGGTTAATGAAGGGAATAACTGGAGGAGCAGCTCACGGAAGCGGAAAGACGAGGGTGGAGAAGAGCAAGGGGATGATAAGGACGACGATGCTTCGAATTTGAAGAAACCGCGCGTTGTCTGGTCTGTTGAATTGCATCAGCAGTTTGTTGCTGCTGTTAATCAGCTCGGCGTTGAAAGTAAGACTTGAGCTTCTTACCTTTTGTATATTTGATTATGTTTTAGGGTCTAATTGATCTTTTATGGCGCAGAAGCGGTTCCTAAGAAGATCTTAGAGCTGATGAATGTTCCTGGACTAACCCGAGAGAACGTAGCCAGTCACCTTCAGGTATTATATCTAATACCAAATACAGGAATGAGCATTTGAGTTGCATAGATGTTCTTTCCAACGTTGTGTGGATTTGCAGAAATACAGGATCTATCTAAGACGTCTTGGGGGAGTTTCACAGCATCAAGGCAATCTAAACAACTCGTTTATGACTGGTCAAGACGCGAGCTTTGGCCCTCTTTCAACACTGAATGGGTTTGATCTTCAAGCACTAGCTGTCACAGGTCAGCTTCCTGCTCAGAGTCTTGCACAGCTTCAAGCCACTGGTTTAGGCCGGCCTGTGATGGTCTCTAAGTCAGGATTGCCAGTTTCCTCCATTGTGGACGAGAGAAGCATCTTCAGCTTTGACAACACGAAAACGAGATTTGGAGATGGGTTTGGGCAACAACCGCAACCGCAAATGAACTTGCTTCATGGTGTCCCGACCGGAATGGAGCCAAAACAACTCGTGGGTTTACAACAACAGCTTCCCATGGGTAATCGGATGAGCATTCAGCAACAAATAGCTGCTGTTCGAGCTGGACACAGCATCCAAAACAGTGGAATGCTGATGCCTCTACCAGGTCAACAGCCATTGCCCCGAGGACAACCGCCAATGCTATCCTCGTCACAATCATCCATCAGGCAGCCTAGGTTATCAAACCGCATTTCCGAGAGAAGCGGTTTCTCTGGAAGGAACAATGTCCCAGAGAGCAGTCGAGTGTTACCTACAGGTTACACCAATCTCGCAACACAACACTCATCAAATTCGATGGCCTTTAACAACTTCCAACAAGAACTTCCTTTGAACAGCTTCCCGCTTGCGAGTGCACCAGGCTTATCAGTTCCAGTTCGAAAAGCCTCTTCTTACCAGGAAGAGGTTAACAGCTCGGAAGCAGGTTTCACTACCCCGAACTACGACATGTTCACCAACAGACAGAACGATTGGGATCTGAGGAGTATCGGAATACCCTATGACACACATCAGGACGCAGAATCCGTTGCTTTCTCCGCTTCAGAAGCCTACTCATCTTCGTCCATGTCAAGAAACAAGACTACGGTCGTAGCTACCGAGCATGGCCGGAACCAACAGCAGTCACAGCCGCATCATCAGGTCTATGCAGACGGAGGCGGCGGTTCAGTGAGGGTGAAATCGGAGAGAGTAGCTGCGGATACAGCAGCAATAGCGTTTCACGAGCAGTATGGTAATCAAGAAGATCTTATGAGCGCACTTCTTAAGCAGGTTTGACTTGTTTTGTTTTTTTCTCTCTTATTTAGAAAATCATAATTACGTTTGCGTTTGCGTTTCAAAGCCAAATATAAAACAGTTTGCAGACGCTTTCGCGTGTCTTTCATAATTAAGCAAAGTAGAACATGAAAAATTCACAAGAAAAAAATCAGTAATATACGAGAAAATAAAGAATATGGATTTGTGTTTTTAATCAACTATATTATATAATCAAAAACGAACAGAGAGCTCACAATTGTTTCAACATAACTTGAACAAAAATCTTGTTTTGATACAGGAAGGGATAGGACCGGTTGATGTTGAATTCGACTTTGATGCATACTCGATCGATAATGTTCCGGTTTAATTGGGTAAAAGCCGGTAAACCGAAGGGATTATCGGGATTTGTATTGTAACACGACACGATCTACTTAAAACAGTACAACCTCGTTAGTGAAATTTGTTTGAATATAATCTGCTTGAAATTTAGAAAGGCAGATTATTATGTAAGAGATTCTTATTATTATTTTTAATTTTAGGGGATAAATATGTTAATTTCCTTGGAGATTCCTTCTGTATTCCTCATTTAAGTAGTGAAGCTGTTCAGGGTTTTGATATTATAATTTTGGATAATAAGACGTCTCTCAGTGTTTGTTGCTGCTTTCTCTTCCTCTGTCTTGGGTTTGAATTTGACGTGAGAGATTTCTATAGAAATAAACTAGTCCAATGCGACGTAAACGTGGAACCTGATAAATTCGATGAGAGTTAATAATACAAAAGTGTTTAGGGAGAAATATTATTAGATTCTCATCAGAATTGGATTATAAAGTACGTCTATTTATACATTGAGTAGATTTACCATAAAATATATTTAAAATATATATTCATAGAATATTTCTAAATAAGATATAGTCAAATCTTGATTTTGATATTCTCGTATCTTTGATATTGTCAAAACTTCAATATTTCCAAATCAAATCTCAATCTTGATTCATAGTCTCGATTGATTTTTATTTGATTTAGATCAGTCTAATCGATTCCCAATAGAATCGAAACTGGTTTTGTGGCCCAATGGTCTATCAAGTACTCCAAGATCAAGAGAACCTAATCCGGAAAGAAAAAATCATGACACAAGGGGTCTTTTGTAACACTCGCATTCCAAAGATCTTACCAGACTGAGAGAAGTTGGTTTTGATCGAGGAATTGATAGATTGATCGAATTTGTCAATTTTAGATCAGGACTTCAACAGTTTCAAATAGATTGTTATGCCCAATGATAGAACCGGAAATTCGAGAGTGTTCGAGGTTGGATCAGACCGACCTACATGTAAAATGACTGGTCGGATTAGATTTTTAGGCTATATCATATAAACTAGTTAGTTAAAATTAGATGAAATTCAAATAAATCTGGATAGAATTGGAATGATAAGGATGAAATCGGTTTGAATTCCACATTAACTAAATTTTTGATCAAGATTATAGTTTATGGAATACTGATATATAAGTTTTAAGTTGATGCAAATATCTTCGTTATGCTTAATCGGCTTTTATTACTTCAGGATTACATTCCGATTATGATTTTAATGAATATTTCAAGTGACTATGTAAGACTATGTTATGGAATATCTCGATGGATGGAGATAGTCAAATTGATATAATAGCTTAAATACATTACCAAATGATGATTTACGAACTAATTTGATAGTATATGTATTTTTTTTTGTCGACGAAATCCATTAAAAATCAAAGATGGTCGGTTGAGACAATCGTTAGATTTTCTCCAATTGAAGCGTTATGATTTATATGGGAAAAAGATAACTCACGTATTACCCTTTTAATGAGGATATCATCATCAACATTTTGCTCCCGATGAATCCAATAAATGTGAAAATAAAAAAATGTTTCCTTCAGATAAAAGAAAAGTTCTAACTCGGTTTTGAAGGTTGGTCAATCATTGGACTCATGAAGCATCCTCGTTAAATCCGCACAACCCGTTTCTTCCCTAATACTTCACTTCCAATGAAAATTCTGAAAAGTTGAAAATGTTTTATCAAATTCTGAATTCAAATCTTTTGGATAATAAAAAATCATATATAAATTAAAGAAAACGGACCAAACATAGCTGGCTTGATGGAGACAAGACAACTAAAATCACGCTCGTCTCGATCCCCAATAAAAGCTAGATTTTCTGGGCTGTATGGGCCCATTTAAGTTTTGAAGACACTTATAACTACTTATCATTTAACTCTCATTATGCTTCGAATTAAAATCCTAAAAAATGTGGATATTACATTACAAGAATTGCAAAACTCTCTGAATTCATTAGGAAAATGAACACATAACATTAGTGGAACTAGCGAAAAAAAAAACGACATTAACTAGAAACTACATATTCGTACACATACCGAATTAATTAATTAATCTCACTTAAATTATTAAGTACCTAAAATGACAAAATTAGTAAACGCTTAAGCGTAAACAGAGCCACAAGATAACGCCATTAGAAGAACGGCGGCTCTTTCTTCCTCACCGAGTTTCCTCCATAATCTCTTCTTCTCAACCGCTGATCTCTTCATCACCGGTACTTTAAACCCTAAATCCAAAAATTTACTCACTCCTTTGCTGCAGCTGCTACTACAACTCTTACTGTTGTAAGATTTCGAATCATCATCTTTGTTGTTCATCTTCCTCTTGGCGTTTCGATGATCGAGGTTAAGATCGTTACTGCTACTGTTTCTTTTGTTTTTCTTCTTCTCTTCTGGTCTCATTCCGAGTGCCGCTTGTCTCTTCTTCCTACTCTTGATCCCACACGCATTGCACAATGACTGTATACATAGCAAAAACACCATATCTATGAGATCAATGAAACAGATCGGGACACTATTACGAGATCATTTGGGTTTAGATCTACGAAATCAGAAGATGAAATAAACGATGAGAGGTTTCAAGAATCTAACCTTAGGTCCTGCAGGGCCACCTCGCCAAAGAGGAGTTCGTATTGTTCCACAATCAACACATGTTCTCTTGTTATCACCACAACTTCCACCGCCACTTCCACTGCTGCTGCAGTTCTCGTTATCAACATCCGATAACTCTCCTGCAGAATCGAGCTTCGTTTTGGTTTCTTCTGAACCCTCAGACATCTTTAAGAAGAGTGCGATCGGAGTAGACTTGATGATAAGTAAGAGAGAGAGAGAAAGAGATAGACGGCGAATGGTAAGCAACGGATAAAACAAACGGAGAGGAATTTTATAACTAGTGAGGAAGGCGGGGGCGGAAACCCTAGTATTTCGGAGGTTACACATTTACCTAAATACCCTCAAGCGGGAATTTTATTACCTTTGTACCACCCGCCACAACTTAACAAAGGATCTAAAGAATTTTACACGAGTGAAGATTTCATTTAATTTTGCATCTTTTTGTTAAATACAAATAAGGAAAAACATCCCGCCACGTCCGAACATAAAATTCAAAAGTGGCGCACAATTACCTCTTGGTCTTTTAAATTAAAATTATTTTAATTTAAAACGAAATTGTATCATATATCATATTTTGGTAAAAGAGTAAATTGGCCAATTAAGATTCGGACAGAACCTGTCTCCTCTGTTTCACTCTCTTGTTCTAGGATATGATATTGTGACTCTTTCTTGAGCAACTTTCAGCACTGGATTACATCAAGAGTGGAGATATGGATTGAGTCCAATTCGGTGATCGTTTGTTCTTAGCTGTGCGATATGCAACCATTAGCTGTGAATTTCTTCGTTGACAAAAGTCGCAGTGGATACTTCAGACAAGTGGATCACGTTGAGATTCTGTACACACACATAGTTTTCATTTTGTATGCTAATACACGTTTGAGATAAATAACACCAAAATCATTCAGTAGTACTCATGTCAAACAGAATCGGCCAAACTAATTTTTGTTTCCTAAACTTTTACACGGTCAAGTGTACAATTAGGGATGAAGCCATCCAGTGTAAGACTACAAAATTCTTTAGCCCCCCTTAGCTATTCCTTTTAACTGCCATTACCAAAACTTAATTGTCTATCCTGCCTCCCAACTCATGCTCTGTTTCTCTTGCGTCTGCGTCAGAGCCGCATAACGTTGCGAAGATTGGGTTCTTTCGACGCCCTTCCAGTCCGAAAACAGGCTACCTTCCCGGTCCCTGAGCCTTCTTTGGGGTATTTGGAATCCCTTGGACAGAGTTCTATGAGCCCGACACAGTTTCTCTTGAGAATCCACTTTGTCTCAGCTTGAGTTCTTCAACAAGAGCTCTGGTATATGAATCTGGAACACATCCCTGTCTTTCCATTGAACTAAACATCTCTCTTGCTTCTACCTCTCTTCCAGATTCACTTAAAGCTTTTATAAGAGTACTGTATGTATAGTTATCTGGTTTCAAACCCATCCTCACCATTGTTTTAAACAATCCCTCAGCTTTCTCTACCTTTTTCATCCTGCAGAAACTCTGAATAATCGCGTTGTACGAATAAATGTCTGGACTTAACCCGTTTTCCTTCATCTTAGCAAACAGCTTCACTGATCTACTGGTATCTCCAGCGGAACAAGAGGTGCGAATCAGGATATTGTATGTGATCTCGTTTGGCTCAATCCCCCATTCTAACATCTCCTTGAAACAGTCGAATGCATCTTTGATTTCCTTAGCTCGGCAGAGACAATCTATGATAGAACTGAAAGAGATCACGTCTGGTTTAAAACCATGGTCCAGAAGCTTCTCTAGTACTTCGTGAACCTTCTCAACATCGCCCCTCAAGCTATACCCGCTTAGAAAAGTGTTGAAAGTTACGAGATTCGGAGAAATACCTTTATCCTGCATCTCTGTCAATAACATTGCTGCACATTCCGCTCGTCGAGCCTTGCAGAGACAATCGATTACCGCATTATAATCATATACACTTGACAGAAGCCCTTTAACACCCATTTGCTTCAGATACTGGTCACCTTCAGAGAACCTGTGAGCATTCAACAGAGCTTGAACAACCACAAGATAACCTGTGAACCCTGGCTTAACTCCTCGGCTGACAAAACTATCAAATATTCTACACGTCTCAACAAGATCAAACTCTTTCAAGAGACAAGTCATTGCAGAATTGAACGTTGAGCTATCCGGAACATAGCCTCGCTCACCTATCTTCCTCAAGAATAGAGCAGTCTCTTTAGACATTGAGTTGCTAGAAAGGCAATACAACACAGTATCATATGCTAATCTCTGCAAGTTTGAATTTTTCTCCATAAACCCAAGCAGAACCTCAAACGCTTCACACGGTTGCAAGCAACGGAAAATCCCGTGAATCAAAGTTCTGATTGTAGCTTCGTTGGGATTCAAATTTCTGGCCCGCATCGTCTCCAACTGCTTCAATGCCTCGTCAATCCTTCCAGCTATCAAAAAACCATCAATCAAAATTGTAAAAGTGAACACATTTGGTCTGTTCCCTTCTCGTTCCATCTGTTTAACTAATCTAATCGCTTCATCAACCACACCCTTCTTGCAGACACCATGTATGAGTATATTGTAGGTAAAACGATCCGGTTTGCAATCATCACTACGCATCTGCTGAAACTTCAAGTAAGCCAAATCAAGCGAATTAGACTTCACCAACGCATCAATTACAGCATTGTACAACCTTGTGCTAGGTTTCATTCCAAGAAAAGATATCTGCGCAAAAACATCATTACAGTATTTAGCTAAACCTAATTTCCCCCAGCTTCCAATCAAAACACACATCAATTCGTCAGTAATCCTATAGCCAGAATCCCGAATCTCCGTAAGCAATTCCATAGATAGCAATAAAGGGCCTTTCCGGAAAAGAGCATTCCCTAGAACGTTCTTCAGTGACTGATCCTTAGCGTAAACCGGGTATGCGTTCGAAACCCAGAGGTAAAATCTCAGAGAATGTAATGGGTTTTCCTGATTCTGCAAAACGCTGATGACGAATCTAGTGTTTAAACCAATTCTATGAGAACTAAATTCCTGCTTCAGGACTAAAAACCAATCTTTTCTCTCTATGATTCGCGAGATATAACGCTGGTCCAGAGGATTATTTGTGGGTTTACCTGAGGAAATTAGGGGTTTAAAGGGTTTTGGATTTAGGGATACGGCTGGTTTCGTTGCTGCCGCCGCTACTCTGTATGCTGTAGAAGCAAAGCGTCTCATGTCACACCTGGAGTGACAAGAACGGAGCTGAGGTAAACTGAAACATCGATCTTCTTGTCTAACCTCATGAGTGATGTTTCCTAAACGACATCGTTTAATGAACTTAAACTAAGATTTTCTACCTGAAACAAACAACTGAACAAGCAAAAAAAAAATGTTTTCGTCCTCTAACAACAAAACCTAAACTCTATAACAATTTTTTTCAAAATCCGGAAGAAAACTAAAATTCGAATAACCCAAACCAAATCAAATACTCGAATAATTATCCCGACCAAACTAACAATAACAGATCACCATTGACCATGCCTTGAAACGTTTTATTCAATTTTGTTTTCTTTTCTTGCATATAAATGTACTACTCCCTCTGTCCTATAATATAAGATTTTTTAGGCATTTGCACACTTATTAAGGAGTTTATTTATTATATAATGTAATCATTAATAAAGTATTAATAATAATTCAAAATAAAAAAAAGAAAAATTTTAATTGGTTGGTCAACTCAATATTCAATGAAAGAACATTAAAAACTTCTATTGATATGTGAGAAAATCTTATATTTTGGAACAAAATAAAAATTATAGCAAATCTTATATTTTGGGACAGAGGGAGTATAATTCTTTAGCTTGTTCACATATAATGAAAAAATCATTGTTATTACACCATGTATATATCATTTGTGTATTAAATACAGCTGTATTTCAATGTATTGAATTTAATAAGTACTTTATCTTAAGAAAAAGTCATAACCAAATATCAATATATTCAAACTTGATATCTTCTTCTGTTATCATCTCCTTTTAGGAACAAACAAGAATAATGGAACCACTAATCGGACCTGAGTATGTTCGTCCTCAGACATCGGAACTAATAATCATCGGAGATACAGTGAAGGATACAAACGGAGACAAAGTGTTCAAAGTCAAAACACCTCTCTTTGGTCTCCACAACAAAAGGATTTTAGTTGATCTTAATAATTCTCCCATTGTCACCATGAAGATGAAGGTTTTTATTTGTTCCCCTTCCCCTTACCATTACTATTCATTTGATTTTATTGAATCTTGGCTAAATTATGCTATTGGATTTGAATGTGATAAAAGGTGACTAGTAAACACGATCGATGGCAAGTGTATAGAGGAAGTAATTTAGATGATAAGATATTCACAGTTAAAAGATCTTCAACAGTTCAGTTGAAAACAAGAGTTGAAGTATTCTTGAAACAGAACAAGACTAAAGAATCGACTTGTGATTTTACAATTAAAGGTCGTTTTATGAAACGTGCGTGTACAATTTACGTTGGAGATTCAAACAAAATCATTGCTCAGGTACATGAAGGAGATGAGAGATTAGTGGTAACAGTTTACCCTAATGTGGATTATGCTTTTATTGTCACACTTATCTTTATATTTGATCTCATTAATATGAGTAGCACTGTGGTCTAATGATTGATTCGAAGATAAGAGTGGTCCTTTTGTAAAATTGTCTATATGTATGTATGTATGTCTGTGTAATTGTCACCTTCGTGGCCAATTCATAATATCATGTTTATGTGTGTTTACGTGTGATATTTCTCAATCACTAATCTTTATGATATTTGTTATTTCGGTGTAGCCTTTAGGGGATGAATGTGAGAAATTGTTCTAAGGCTACATTTTCTTTTCATTTAAAACTAACCGCAAACTGTTTATAGTTGTTCGTTGAACTTTTTACCGTGTAATTTAGGTGGAAACCTTTCTATTAATGTTAGATATTCATGGTTCTATAATAAGCCGTATTAGTGGTTAGTTGTCCAATTTCTTCTCCAATGTATCTTATTTCTCTTTTTTCGTGTTAAATGTGTGATTCCAACTTTGATTTTTTTGTCTTGTTGGTTGTGTTCTTGTTGGTTGTTTTCTTCTTTGCTTTTAGGAAGATTTTTGTTTTTCGTCAATTTAATTTTGGAATTATTGTTAAACAGCATTGCTCTTTCTTGATTCTTGGGTGGTGGTGCATGACCGTTCTTAGTTCCGTTCTTAATTGGTGGAACGATTTGTCTGATTAATTCTATTAACGAACGAGATTAGAGGCATCGAGGGCGCAACACCCTCGACCTATTCTCAATCTTTAAATAGATAGGACCGGACGACTGCTTTGTTGAGCCGTCCCACATAATCGAGGTTCTTTCTTCGTTTTGTTATTTGTGTCAACTAAAACTTGTATTGTGCATTTGTGTCTAGAAAGAAACAAATAACAAAGAGATATTACAAAATGAAAATTTTCTCATGTTCATACAGGAATAAAGTTTCACAAAACATACAACACATTAGTTTCAGTGCAATATCACTTGGCCTTTTTAACTTTCTATAACCTACTTCTTGGAACTGGTCCCAACTCTTTGGCTTTAGTCCTCAAAATATGCTTCTGAATTTTTCCAGTAGCAGTCTTTGGTAGTGGCCCAAACACCACCGACTTTGGGACCCAATACGCCGGAAGCTTCTCCCGGCAGAATTTCATTATATCCTGAGCCAACTTATTCTGGTCGCGTTTCTCGTAACCGTTCTTGAGCGTCACAAATGCGCATGGAGATTCCTGCCACCGCTCGTCTGGTCTGGCCACAACAGAGGCTTCAAGAACCGCTGGGTGATGGTACACAACGTTTTCGACCTCCACACTGCTGATATTCTCACCGCCAGAGATTATAATGTCCTTTGACCTGTCCTTGATCTCGATGTAGTTGTCTGGATGTTTCACTGCGATATCCCCCGAGTGGAACCATCCACCAGCAAACGTCTCTTTGTTTGCCTCCGGATTCTTTAGGTAGCCTTTCATCACCATGTTCCCTCGGAAAACAATCTCCCCAGCGGTTTTTCCGTCAGCGGGAACAGGTTTTCCAGTTTGAGTGTCGATGACATCTAGCTGCTCCATGCCGATATAGCGTACACCTTGGCGGGCATTGAGCTGGGCCTGCTTCTCAGGAGGAAGGGAATCCCACTCGGGCTTCCAAGCGCATATGGTGGAAGGACCGTAAGTCTCGGAAAGCCCATATGTGTGAGCGACCCGGAAGCCTTTCTGGTTCATGGAGAAGAGAACAGAAGGTGGAGGAGCAGCTCCAGCAGTCATGACATGGACTGTGTGGGGAAGAGGAAGGATTGTGTCCTCTTGAGGAGCATTGACAATAGTGTTGAGGACCACAGGCGCTGCACAGAAATGGGTAACCTTGTATTTGGCTATGCTTGAATACACTTCCTTTGCCGTTACCTGAAACCAAAAAAAAAAAAAACTTAGTCAGATCATCTGATTATGTTTACTTATTCTCTTAAGTGAAAAAGAACTTCCCAAGTACTACCTGACGGAGACAGATACTTGTACCGGAGAGCGCAGCAAGGGACCAAGGGAAACACCAACCATTGCAATGGAAAAGCGGGAGAGTCCATAGGTAAACAGAGCCTTCTTGCATTCCCCAAATGAGCGGGTTGCTCAGAGCCATTAGATATGCGCCTCGGTGATGAAGCACCACTCCTTTTGGACTAGCGGTTGTTCCCGAGGTGTAACCAAGAGCGATGCTCTGCCACTCGTCAGCTGGTGGCTGCCACGGATAATTCGGGTCTCCGGTTTCAAGAAAATTCTCATATTCTATAACTCCTTTCGACAAGGCACGGTTAAGTGACTCCCGAGGACAGGTGTGATCACCTATAACAATTAAAAGTGGGCGTTTGAAGCTGCTTCCGGCTTTCTCCTCCATAAGTTTCAAGGATTCCTCTGCCAAAGTGAAGAATTCTTGATCCACCATTAGTACAGCGCACTGCGAGTGGCCTAGAAGAAAAGCGATTGTCGAGGCATTGAGACGGATGTTGACGCAATTCAAGACGGCTCCACACATTGGTACTCCGAAATGAGCTTCGTACAGTGCCGGGATGTTTGGTGCAATTATAGCCACCTATTCAGATTACAACAAAGACCAAAGCCACCAAAACCAATATTGGTAAGATACTATTGACACAATTAGATGCATGCAAGAGGGAATCACTCGAACTAAGAAATTACATTCAGAGTATGCTATTTCATTTCAGTTCCATAAAACAGATTATAAATCTCGTAAGCTATTCCTAACCGATTATGTGTTTTGTCTATCTGAGCTAATTGAAAGAAATAACATAGACAGGAAAAACTAATCTGAGTTTCTCAAAATAAACATTTCAGCCTGAGTCAACCCGGATTCAATAATACGCCGATATTTTGGAAATTGTGAAGAGCAAAGTCGATTACCGTATTACCGGGGCCGATTGATCGATCGGCTAGAGCGGAGGCGAGTCGGCGACACCGTTCATAAGTCTGTCGCCACGTGTATTCCCGGGATCCGTGAATCACAGATTTCCTCGTCGGATGAACCGCCGCAGCCCTGTCTAGGAACCAGAGCGGCGTCAACGCTGTATAATTCGCCGGAATCTTTGGAAGGTCATCGATGTCACGCCACTTCGTCGTCGGAGTTGCCATCTCTGACTCTGTCTCTCTCTCACTAGTTTTGATTATTCAAAAGTCTGCAGTGAGTGGAGAATCACAAACACGTCGGTGAAGGTATGAAGCTTATAACGAGTGTTGTGTGGCCATTTTTGGGTTTAGGTGTAATTGCCACGTGTCATTTACTGATTTTTTTTCCTGGTTATGTTTTATTAGCGGACCGGAAAATATCCAAATTATTTTGAACCGAACGATTTTGTAAGGTCGTCGATGTAAATTGAAGATCAGACTGTCACAGTAATCTGACTAGCTATTTAAGAAAATTAATGACAATAAAGTCTAATAATTATTTTCACTCTTGGTTTCCATTGGTTGAGTGCATTTTGTTATGGATTCGTTGACCTTATTTTCTTATCATTATCCATCCATTTTTATGTAAGGAAATAATGACGTACGTAGACCAAAAATAGTCCTATTTCGTCTTATATCCTTTTTTTCTCAAGTGACATTCTATTTTTATCCATTTAAGTCTGACTGAGAATAATTGATTCAAATGGTGGTCATCTTGATCGCTTTGAATGGTATTTTGCCATAAGCCACCACTATTCACAACAAAAATTTGTTACAAATCATCCTCATTATGAGTAGGGTTGAGTCAAATAAACCGTTATGAATAATCGAATTGAAACTGACAAAAAAAAAAAAAATCGAACCGAAATTGGAAAAAAACTGAATGAAGACTAAATTTGACTATCCAAATAACCAGAACCGAACTAAAAAATATACATACTTGAAATATCTGAATATAAACCTAAATATAAATATTTATTAGTATTTTTTAATATTTCATATATTTGATATATTTTTAATGTTTAGATTTTTAGATATGTAATATCTATCTTTGAATGTTTTATTCTTAATTTTATGTTTATTTATATTTTTTTAATAGATATTATTATTTTTCAATGTTGAATATATTTTAAAATTTTAATATTCATTTTTTAATATTTAATATATTTTACGGATATGCGAATCCGAACTGAAAGCGGAAGGATCCGAACTGAAACCAAACTGAGAAATAAAAATAACCGAATTTAAGTCTCAACCGAAAAACCGAAACCAAAAAAAAATTTTATCGAACCCGAATGATTACCCAAAGGTGTACTCCGCATTCCACATTTACTACATTTGAAGAATAATGCTTTAACTAAAAGTGGGTAAAATAGTGGAGTTTGGACAACAAAGTATCTAAACTTTGGCAAATAAATACATAAATACGACAATTAACATAAGAAGTCACCCTTATTATATTGAAATTGTACATACATTTTTACAAAACAATGAAAATAAAGTCCTTCCCAGTTCCAAAACACATGTATATTATATACCAAACCCACAGGTTTTTTTAAATCAAAGGCCGCGATACAATATATTTCAGAAAACCTCACTCAAGACGAAGAAGAAGAAGAGAAAGGCTCTTGATCGGCACACGATAGAGTCTCATGAGGACCAGCCTCTTCTCTTCCAACGCCCATCAAATCCAAGTAATACAAATAATGAGAAATGATGTTGTTCATCTCATCGTTATCAAATCCACTGTTGCACATCTGATCGCCGTAAAGAACGTTTATGGTGGTTCCAAACACTGGAGAACGTTTCGCCGCCGTGTCGTTCTTCGACGGCTTCCATTTCCCGACGAAGACATCATGCGCCGATGGTAAATGCTTCTTCGGCGGAGTCATCCATTGCCAAATCGCTGCTTGAAAAGCCATCGTCGCGTTGTTCTCCAAATACTCTGGATGACTCAGTAGATCAACTTTCAACGCCTCACCGATTTTACCGTAATTGTAATTCCTAATTCAGACGAACCAATGAAATCAAATTGTACCGGGAAATTAAATTTTGAAAACCAGAATCCTTACCAGTAAACCGGTAAAGCTCCTCGACCGTGATACGAAACTCCAGGAATACAAGGATATGTCAATTTATAGTAATCATCGCAATAAAGCTTATCAGGACTCATCTCCTTGTTGTAACATAATCCCCAAGCTAATGGCCCGCCCGTCGCAACCCCGTACCCGCCTTTTAAACCAAGTAATTTATACCGGTTATTAGCAACTTCCAATTCCCGGTTAATCACTCAACCGGTTAAGCTAAGAAATGAACTTACATGAGGTTTTGCTTCCAACGTGACCAAGAAACGCAGCGACTTCCTTCATTCCTTGAAGTTTATCACCGGCTGTACCAAACCCTAGAGGCTGATACTCAGCAGCTGCGTTGATGAATGATCGGTAGTCCCAGAAACCGACGGCGTGAGCCACCGGATCATTACGTTTAGAGAATAAATTCTCGAATTGATACGTCTCGAAAAAATCGGAGATTGTATGGTTGCAGCAAAACTCGGACCATTTACACTCCCATCCTCTGTCACATAGTTTTTTACCCTTTACGATCTTCACCAGCGGCTTCTTCGCTGAGCTTGAAGACTCGGAGTCTTCAGCGCTGGCTAGAGATCCGGAGACCAATACCACCGTTAGAAGTAGCAGGAACAATAGCGGTTTTGAAACCATGGTTGATCAACTTTTCGTCTTTCTATCAGTGAGATCATCGTGTTATATGCAAACACAAATGTCTAGAGTAGTGTCGTGTTCATTTTAGGAGGGAATGAGTTTTCGGAGTTTGGTGTGGGGGAGAATTTGCTTGGTTTTGAAGTTTCTTAGAGTGGAAGTTACATTGTTCAGAAGGTTGGTCGGAGCATGGACACGTATACATATGTTTTGAACTTGTTCAAATTCCTTTGAAGTATCTTGTTGGCACTAGAAAAGTTGTCCCACCAAGTGAAAAATTGATCCTGGAGAGATATATCCATTACATGATACTACCGGCACTACGTGCGGATTTTATTTATATGTACTATTATTGAACAAATTTTTTTTTTTGACTGGAATTTTATTAAAACAAGTTAGAAACTTACAGACACTAATATCACATATCTCTGAGAGCTTTAAAAGAAAAACAAGCACAAAGTAAAACAAGCACAAAGCTAAAACACTAAATACCTCCTTGCCCAATATATTGACGCTTAGAAAGCCCAATTGAACTCCATAAACCACTCGATCGACAACCTGAAGAGCCTTGACGAGCTAAGAAAAACCTAGTCTCTCCCAAAAAAAAAAAAAAACCCTAGCCTCTCCCAGTTTCAAAACGCCGCCGGGGTTCTTTTCCTTCTCACCGTCTGTCCTTGTCGGGGCTTCCTTCTCCGACACTTGTCTCCATCGGTGGCGTGAGAAGGTTGTCTCCGGCTTCGTCGTCTGTTTTTTGTCTTCTTTGCCAGCACGAGGTTTTGGGTGGAGGTGCTATGGTGGTTCCGGTGTGAGTGCGGTGGGGTTTCTCCGGCGGGGTGGTCGTCTCCTTCTCGTCGACGGAAGTCTCTGAGTCGGGTGAAGTCTCTGCTTTTGCAGTTCGCGAGGCTCGGTCTTTTCTCTCCCTGTGTGCTCTTGTTTGGTCTTGTTTGGGCTTTTTTCGAGCTCCGGCGAGGGCATCGTCTCCGGTTCTGTTCATTCGGTACCTCTCTCACTAGATCTCTCGCGGTTAGGTCCGGTTTCTGCTTTTGTTCAGTGGGTTTTAGCTTGTAATCTCGGGTTCGTCGGTGCTGTTCTAGGTTCATCTGTTGGTTGGTCGGATCTGTCCTTGGAGTGGCTTTTCGCTTTAGTTCCTGTACGATCTCCTTTTCGTTTAGGTTAGTTGGTTTCAGGCAAGGGGGGCTTTTCTTTGGGTCGAAGGTCGCAATTCTTTCCTTTGATGTTTCCTTTCCAGTGGCCTTTTGTGTGTGGGCGTTATAAGGTTCAGATGTTTGCTTATGTTTTTGTGGTTTATGTTTTTGGTTGTGTTTGATGTGTTCCTTAAGGTTGTGCTTTAGTCTAGCTTTGTTTCTCTGGATGGTTGGTTCGTTGTGGTGGGTCTCGAGTTGTGGGTATAAAATGTTCGTGGTCCATTCTTTTCCTCTTGTCTGTGTGAGAAGTCTGATGCCTTTTCCCGGTTGAGCAGCTCTTTTTTTCTCCGCTATGTAATCTCCTTCCAGTTCTCAGTGTGGATGTTTGTGTCTTGAAACTATGCATCGTTATTCTAGCTGCTTTCCAAGGTGAGGTTCTTCAAGGTTCTTTTGCTTAGGTTTGAAGATAAAAGAGGATGGCCTCCCTTTGTTGGTAAGTTCGGATTGTAATCTTCTTATCCCATTATTGAACAATTTGGTATACAATTGTTTTAGTTTGATTATCAATCATTTTATATTTTATTTGATATTTTGTTATTTATATGGTAATATAATCTAATTAATCTTGTTTCCAAAATATATATTTATTTCTTGTCTCGTATTGGTTCTGTAAATTTTAATATTCTAATAATTTTCACTTTTAAATTATTCGATTACAATTTTTGTGTGGTAACTATGGCAATTCACTCAAAGAGCACTCAAATTAGTTTTATAGCCGCAATAACACAATATGAACAAAGTTCCAAGAAAATTACATTTTAATTCAAGAATGACTAAAATATTCTTGTTAATATAATTCTAAATCATAATTTATAAATCTGCAAAGACAAAGGGTCAAAACTCCCACATGATGAATATTATTGCCGGTGATTATCCAGTGGACTAACGATACTTCTTCCTAAAATATTCCAAACTCTAAAATTTTATCCACTCAAATCCTATTTCATAAACCACACAAGGGTAAAAGTGATTTTGCATATATAAGTTAGAGATTTTTAAAAAGTTACAATTTTGTATTTTGAAAATTATGTTGGTTTAGTGAATAATAATCCAAAATTTAAGAGTTTTATTAAAAGTTATATTTTTTTATTTTGAGATATTATAGTAATTTGATGGATAATATTCTATAAAATTAAGAGCGCTTGTAAAATGATATAATTTTGTATTTTGTGAAATTATGGCATAATAGTTTTTCATTGGACTAATTTTTTTCTTTGTAAAAATGTTGGAAAGGAAATATGAACATTAGATTTTGTAAACATAATACAGTAGAACCTCTATAAATTAATATTCGATAAATT
>OVAU01000554.1:7446-19573 GCA_900406315.1 Biscutella laevigata subsp. laevigata
AATAAATCAATTTGAATTATTCAAAATGAGTCTCTCTCCTAAATTGGGCCTCCAACTTGTCACAACATGTTTTCTCTTCTTCCTCTTAGTATATAAGCAAGCAATGCAGCTCTTTAAGTTTCATACTCTCTCTCCCAATCTCTCTTTATCTCTTTTACTTTCAATACTCTTAATCTCTCAATCTATAAACTCTAACAGAGTATACTAAAGATTTCTTAATAGACTTACTCAATATCCTCTAAATTAAACTTCAACCATTTAAAACCTTCAAATATGGTCACACCCGAGTAAGCCCCAACAATATGCGTTAAAGATAAACTACGAAATTATATGCTACTCGAAATTAATTGAAATAACTGAACCAAAATTAACCAAATTACCCGAAATTAACCGAATTATCAAAATTAAGCGAATTACCCGAAACTAACTAAAATATCCGAAATTATTCTAAATTTTTTGGTTTAATTAAAAAATATTCGCTAATTTCGGTTAGTTTTTCTAATACCTGAAATAATTGAGAATCGAACCAAAATTTGAATCAGTTTTATTCGGTAACAAAGTTGAAAACCAAAATTAACCGAAAACCAAAAAAAAACAAATAGAATCAACGGAAATCGCATGGTTACTCGTGAGATTCGAATGTTGTTATGTCGGGCATTGGTATTTTTCATGTACGTACATGTAGTTCATGATTTTTGTTTCGGTTCACGACATCTAGAACCTTTATATTATGGTGATTTATTTGTTTCGATTTGGTAATTTGTATTGTGAGAGAAAAGGCAAATTATTGTAGTTCATGACCTTTTTTTCTTGTAACTCAAATAAATTCCAAACTTGAAGATTTAGACTAATTTTGGGGAAGTGTAACTAATACTATATAAAAGGCTTTTGAATGTACCATGAAGTTTAGGTTCTTCAACTTCAATTTAATCAATTATTAGAATAGATCCCGCGCTAAACACATATATTTTTATTTTAAGCTAATCTTAACATTTCACATTTTTAAATACAAAAATATGAAGATTATAATATCTACAATAATATAGAGTGATTCAAAATTAATTTTATAAGTAAAAATAATAAAAAATATAATTGAATAAATAAAAAATTCTAATAATAAATCATTTATATAGGTGATTTTTTGGAATATGCGGGCAAACTCTAGTTAAATTATTAAATATTATTTCAACGGTTTAAATATAGACTTTGTTATTTTAGGTGATTACAAAGATGCAATTTGAATTTGAATTCAATATCGAAAGAAAAAAAAATAGAAAGAATATAATTTTAGTTTATTAATTATTAAATATTTTTTTAAAAAATCGTTGAATATCTAAGATATTTATAGGTTTCTAATTATTAGGAATATCTTTTAAAATATATATTATTTAATAGTTATTAAATTATTATTAAATACATATTAAATATTGTTTATATATATATACATATTAAATTATTGTAACAAAATGTATGTCTAGTTATTAAATGAAATGGTTCATTATGATCTTTGTAAGTAAATAAAGTAATAGAAGATAGATAACCAGCCTAGGTCACTGATTTTGTTGGAGCAAAATGGAGCAAAACCAGCCTAGGTCACTGATTTGGAGGAAGCATATCGGTCAGCTAGACCGGTGCAACACATTGGTGCTGTACACACAAGAACTTACATATGAACTAGATCGTTCACCACATATCGAGGTTGTACACCGATCCAAATCGACATGAGAATCATACCGGTCAAGACCAACCGGTGCAATGACCGGTACCAATCTTTTGTTTTAAAGCAAATCAGACTAAAACCAAATTTAATGGGCATTTTAGGATTTTGTCCTTTGTGATTTTGGCTAACTATATAAAGGGAGACAAACATAACTAAAGCTAGTTTTTATTTTAGTTTTTCATTCTTTCAAGTTTTTAGATTTAGTTTCTCTAGTATTCTCTCCTAAGAATTCTTTTATAACACTTTGATTTATTCTATTGCACTTTTCTTTGATTTCTGTCTTTGATTTTATCTGCTTTTGATTTTTATTTTATCCGTTTACTGTTCATCGTTTGGTTTTCTCTCACAAATCATGTCTAGAAACTATCATAGTGTTTTAGGCATGAATTGTGAGTAGTCTTTTATAGCTATGAATTAGAGTTAGATCTGGTCTGAATTTGATTGCTAGAATAGTTTATGATTGAATTGAGTAATGTCTTCTTCAATTTCATGATCTCAATGCTAGAATATGAGTAGCTAACCTAGTCTAGATCCTAGGAAATCTGTCGCCCGGAAGGTGTTTGACAGAATGTCTGACTAAGTGAAATTGTTGTCAATTTAGGCTTTTCAAGAGATTGTTTAAGTCGGATTGATTGTTGTATGGAATTGAGTGCTATGCTTTCTGATTGTGTTTTCTTCCAAGGGATTGTTTAGAATGCATGATTAGGAAAGTGTTTCTACCACGGGAGGGGATTAATCTATATTAGAAATTCCTAGACATAAGACAAGTTTGATTGTCTGAATTGAACTATCTATTAGCATGAAATTGACTGCCCAATTTGATTGCCCTGGTCCATATGCTTACTTGCTTTATTTATTGAATTACATTTTCTTTGATTTCATTGACTTTCTGTTCACTTTTACTTATTTGCTTCATTTTAATTAAATTACTTATTTAGCATTGTTTAGTGACAAAAGAAACCCCTTATTCGACTTAGACTAGATAAATTCTCCAAAGTCCTAGTACGTGAATCCTTCCTGAATTGGTTCGATAATTTTAAACCCTCTATACTTCAATTGATTGCATAAGAGGCGAAAAATCCTCTTATCAAATATAATACTTAATTTTCAAAATTTTAAATCGTCAACATCATATATAGTAATTGAGAATAACTTAGCCTAGATGTCATTCAAAGAGTAAATTTGGGAAATATTATCTTAATTTTTCAGAATTTTAAAATATTCAAATTTCTATCGAACCTAAAATATCAGAGTAAATTTAGGGAATATAATACTAGAGTAAAGTTAGAGTAAATTTAGGAAATTTCTATCGAACCTACAATATAAGAGTAAAATGAGAACCCACTTAAACTAGGTGTTTATCGCCCGTGATTTTTTTTGGTTACTACAATATTATTTAAATGTAGATTTTTATTCTGTAAATAATTATCTAAAATAAAATTTTGAAATTACATGTTGAGAGATATTTATTGTGAGAGAATTTTTATTATATATATTTGTTTTTAGTTCTTTAAGTAATTATCAATAAGAAAAAAAATTGAATTTACGTTTTTCATTGGCAACCTATTTGAATTTACTTTTATCATGTGTGTCATAGATTTTTTTTATTGTTTTATTCTTTATTTAGAAAATAATCTCACGTAATTTGTAATAATATTAGTTTAAATAATTAAATTTTTTATCATTAAGATATATTTAATATTTTTTAGAAATTTGTATAATTGAATATGCCTAACCACTAATGATATGATTCATTATGACTTTTTGTGGTAGATAAACTCTACTTTAATATAATAGATTTTATCTTTGCCATATTAATTATAAATCTATATTTTAAGATAAAAATGTCAATGAGAACAAATATTAAATTATACAAACATATATTTACTAACTATAGAAAACAATCATTTATTTGATCAAATTTAAAATTGTTTTTCATCTTAAAATTAGCATTCGACATTCCAGTAATCATTGATACCTATTCGGTTTGGATATTTGAGTATAAGATTTTAGGAACCGTTCGAGTATTTTAACATTTTAGTTTATAGTCGATTCAGTTTCAGTTCGGTTTCAGGTATTTGAACATAAAACTTTTGGAATCAATTTTTTTACTTCAATACCTTTTTACCCAAACTACCCAAATATATCTAGAAATATCCAAAATACTTATACAATAAAATAAAAATTATTTTAACGAAAATTAGTTTAGTTAATGATAAATATAACCAAAATTATTCAGGTATTTGAAAATGAAACTTTTGGTATCTAACTTTTTAGTCAATTTAATACAATTACTTTTTGATCAAGCTACACAAATATATCCAAAATACATATCAAACAACCCAATAGCTTGTTGGTTGAGAACGTAGTCAATTGTGCACTTGAAACATTGTTTACAAATTGATGATCAAATCGTACAATATGGTCTTAATGTACAGCTTGATTTTGGAAACGAGGACGGTATGGGTTTATAGGCTGGTATGATAACAATGGTCCCAACCTATTTTCATTTATACCTCTCGAAGACTCAATACTCTATTCTACTTGAACTGGTTGATTCTGTTTACCATTGAATCATGTTGATGTTTCTTGTTAGTTATTTATGCTATGCAACATTCAATATTGGTTTAACCGAGTTTTGGTTTAGCTCTATTGATTGAGATTATCGGTTTAGTCTATATTGATCGGTCTAATTAATTGCTGTGATTAAACCATTGGTTCTCAAGAAGCTTCTTCTTAAGTGCAGCTTATAAGGATCCGTTGCACGGTTGTTACAGAGGTTACAGAGAGAGAGCTAGAGGTTCTTGTTATAGAGGTCTCGAATAAAGCTCTGGATAGAGGAGAAGACGATCGTTCCGATTGAGGGAGCTGAGAGATTGTATTGATTTCTTGAGAGTTCCCTGTATCTTTCTCTTCTTGTACGATCTCTGTTATACGAGAGTGAAGATCAGTTGCTTGTGCCGTCAAGCCCCATAGAGTAGGATTCATCTGAACTCTGGGTTACCAATTCCTCGTCTCTTTTACTACTGTTTTTGTTGCGTTATATTCGTGATCGATTTCAGCAAGATCGGATATCGAACTTAGGAAGTAATCTGCGATCTTGAGCTAAGCTTTAGTTCTAGTTTCAATATTTACAGGTTTTAGACAGGTTAAGTGATGTCACTCAGGTTTTACCATAAACAACTAATTATCTGCAAGTGCACAGACGGTCAACTGTAGTACTTAGGGATCGAATCCACAGAGACTACAGACTAACACAAAGAGACATGCAAGATTGAGCAATGGTTAAGACAAAAAGATAGGTTGATTTAGCAGGCAATGGTGAGGTGATGAAAGCACTAAATAAAGCAACGGGGGTAAAATTCAGATAAGCAAGCAATCAGACCTAGGGCTTAAAAGGGTTTTTGGCGGGAACAGTTCAGATATGTGGTTGAGAAAAGAATTGGGGATCTACAAAACACAAATTAGATTATGGCCTCACTCTTTGAACACCTCGCGTTCGTCACTCAACGCTCAGCAAGAGCAATAACCAGTGGTAAATCTAATTCAGTCTGCTTCACTGGGATTCATCGATCTTGTTTGTCAGGCTGGATCGATCAATTCCAGACTCTTCTAATTACTGGTTTGGGTGATTCGATTTGGTGCTTGTCAGGCTCAGATCTACCTTATCCTAGACTTGATTTCTCAGGTCAAGTCAGGCTTCAAATCAGTAATTAGGAGAGGATCCTTGAGAATCCTTTAGATATTAATCTCGATGATTCAATTGGTGTTTGTCATACTTGAATCATCCTAAACCTGAGATTCAACTTGTCAGATTAAAACCAGGTTATAGATCAGCCCCTAAAAGATTCAACTTATCTTTTCTCTAAACCTAATCTAAATATGAACCCTAACATGCCCTTTTGTGTAACCCTATATCCGATCTAATGATCTACNCTTGTCAGATTAAAACCAGGTTATAGATCAGCCCCTAAAAGATTCAACTTATCTTTTCTCTAAACCTAATCTAAATATGAACCCTAACATGCCCTTTTGTGTAACCCTATATCCGATCTAATGATCTACTCAGACATNTTAATCTCGATGATTCAATTGGTGTTTGTCATACTTGAATCATCCTAAACCTGAGATTCAACTTGTCAGATTAAAACCAGGTTATAGATCAGCCCCTAAAAGATTCAACTTATCTTTTCTCTAAACCTAATCTAAATATGAACCCTAACATGCCCTTTTGTGTAACCCTATATCCGATCTAATGATCTACTCAGACATAATAATGACAATCAAACAAGGCATAGTTGAAAGCATAAATCAGTACTTAGATAGAATCAAAACAGGGGTTCCATATACAAAGTTGTTAACTCTAAATCTATCTCCCCTAGCAAATCAAAATAAAAAACCTAGTTGCAGAAAACAATAAGCTGGAAAATAATAAGGAAAAGTCGTCCTCCAACTCGTGTCTCTCTGGTGCTTTTATAGTCTTCAGGGTACATGTGGGCTTGGGCTTTAAAATCGAAGTTTCTGGAAAAGGCAGCGCCGAGGTTTGATCGAACACCATGTGGTTCGATCGAACCAGTCTAATACTTTTGCTTGAATCCCGGTTTTCTCGCTTCATCCCGAACGGCTTTGTCTTTAGATAGGGTTCGATCGTACTCGGTGGGGTTCGATCGAACTGAGTCTTGATTCCTTCTGGGCCTCGTTCTTTGCAGGTCGGCCCCAATAGATCTTACTCGGAGTGAAGGTTCGATCGAACTTGATTAGTGTTCGATCGAACTGTTGCCAGATAGGGACTGACTTCTTCAGAACTCCTCCAAAAGCTGCCCAGAACTCTTTTATTCTCGAATTTCCTCTTCAGAACTGTGAAATCCTGAAAGGAGACAAAGAAGCTCCAAAACCACATCAATAACTCGTAGAGTGGTTCAGAATCTTATCAAAAGATGGGATCAAAACCACTAAAAACATGACATATAATTAAGATTTACAAAAAATGGTATTAGAGCACAAGGTGGTGAATGAGTAAGAAAGATTCAATGTCGGCGAGGATCGAGGTTGATCGATTCGATGGCTCCGAATACTTCTCTTTATGGAAAAGGCGGATGTATGCTCATCTGTCATTCATGGGATTAAAGGATTTTCTAACGGAAACAACACTTGAGAATTCTGGATTAATGATAAAAAAGGAAGAAGATGATGATTCGTTTCAAGAACGAGTCAAAGAAGTTGAGGAGAAAAGACTGGAATGATGTGAAAAAGCAATGAATCTGATGTTGTTGAATGTTTGAGATCATGTTCTTCGGAAAATTGACTCATGCAACACCGCAGCTATAACCTGGGCAACATTGGACATGTTGTATCTTTCTAAGTCTCTGCCAAATAGAATTCATTTGCAGCATAAGTTCTATACATTTAAGATGATAGAGTCTAAATCTATTGATGAGAATGTTGATATCTTCTTGAAGGTAGTCTCTAATCTTGCTAGCGTGAGTGTCACTGTGTAAGAAGAAGTCCAGGCTATTCTTCTGCTCAGCTCACTACCAAGTCAATACAACAATCTCAAAGAAACTCTGAAGTATGGAAGAGGTACTCTATGCATTAAAGAAGTCGTTAATGCTGCACAGTCGAAGGAAATGAAAATCAAAGAAAATCCAATTCCAGCATCATCCGGAGAAGCTTACATTACTCGAGGAAGGACAGAAAAAGGGAACCTCACAACAAGAAGTATAAGAGTAGATCCAGATCAAAATATGGATCCAATATCACTTGTTGGTTTTGTAAAAAGGATGGACACATGAAAAAGGACTGTTATGCCAGAAAGAAACGAATGGAAAATGAAGATCACGGTGAAGTAGATGTTATGGTTGACAAATTAACTGACATAGGTGCTTTGTCTATTTCAGATAATGGGAACAAAGAAAAATGGGTCATAGACTCAGGATGCTCTTACCATATGACTTTACGGCGTGATTGGTTCAGTGAGTTCACTGAAATCAAAGGAGGACAAGTCCATTTGGCTGATGAAGATCCATAGGACTTCAAGGGATTTGAAGCATTTGAATCAATGCCATCGGAAGAACAGCCAAACAACTGACAAATGTGAGGTACATTCCTAACCTTGATCGCTAGAAATATCATATCCGTTGGGACTCTTGATTTGCAGGGATTTGAGCAAACTGGAGGAAAAGGGAAGATGAAGTTCTACAAGAGTGGAAAACTAGCTTTGCAAAGAACTCTAAAGGATCTATTTACTTGTTAGACGGAAACACTGAAATTGAAGCCTTAGATAATGTTGTATCTAAGGATGATACACCACTATGTCACAACAGATTGGGACATATGAGCATGAGAAACCTGAAGATACTAGCTGATAGAGGTATTCTAAACAAGAAGAAAATCAGTGATCTGAGGTTTTGTGAAAGCTGCATAATGGGAAAGAACAAGCGTCTCAATTTCAATCTAGGAAAACACACCACAGAGGAACTTATGAAATACGTTCATGTTGATTTATGGGGATCACCTAATGTTCATCCATCAATCTCCAGCAAGATCTATTTTCTGTCGATTATAGATGATCATGCAAGGAAAGTTTGGATTTACTTCATGACAACTAAAGATGAAGCTTATGGAAATTTCTGTGAATGGAAACAACTGGTTGAAAACCAAGTGAGCAAGAAAGTGAAGATTCTGAGAACTGATAACGGATTTGAGTTCTGTAACTCAAACTTTGACAAGCTCTGCAAGAAGGATGAAATTGAGCATCACAGAACTTGTTCCTATACTCCACAAGAAAATGGAGTAGCAGAACATATGAATAGGACAATCATGGAGAAAGTCAGATGCCTTCTGAGTGAGTCAGGTCTTGAAGAACATTTTTGGGCTGAAGCCGCTGCTACATCGGTGTATATCATCAACAAAACGCCTTCATATGCAAACGACAACAACATTCCATAAGAAATGTGGCTTGGAAAAGTTCCTAGCTATTCCCACATCAAAAGGTTTTGGTTCATTGTGTATATCCACAAGGATCAAGGAAAACTGAAGCCACGAGCTCTCAAGGGTGTGTTCATTGGGTATCCTCAGGGAGTGAAGGGCTATAAGGTCTGGCTCTNCCACAAGGATCAAGGAAAACTGAAGCCACGAGCTCTCAAAGGTGTGTTCATTGGGTATCCTCAGGGAGTGAAGGGCTATAAGGTCTGGCTCTTGGATGAAGAAAAGTGCGTCATAAGCAGGAATGTAGTGTTTACATAAGACACATTGTACAAAGAATTGCTTTAGACAGGTCAGACGGTTGAGAAGACATATGAAGAAGCAACTACAAGTCAGACAGAGCTGTTGGTCAATACAGGGACAGAGAAGACTGAGCTAAGATCATCTGGTTACACTCAGCAAGGTGGAGTTACTATCTCAGACAGTGATAGTGATGGTGAAGGTGAGGTTGAAGTAGGTCAAACTGAAGCAGAAGACACAAACAGTTATCAACTCACAAGAGATCGAGTTAAAAGAGAAATAAATTTGCCAGAGAGATATAGAGATGATAACTTCTGCTTTTGCGTTATCTGTTGCTGAAGAACTGGACAAAGAGGAACCTTCAGACTATTCAAAAGCCATTGGAAGCAAAGACTTGAAACTATGGGAAGAAGGAATGCTAGAAGAAATGAATTCTCTTAAGAAGAATGGAACTTGGAGGCTGGTTAAGCTTCCTAAAGGGAAAACTACCATTGGGTGCAAATGGATATTCAGATTCAAGCCAAGAATTTCCAAAGTAGAAAAAGCAAGGCATCAATTTTCAAGAGATATTTTCTCATGTTGTGAAGCATGTATCCATCAGACTCATTCTCTCTATTGTTGTGAACTTGAACTTAGAGTTGGAACAATAAGACGTGAAGACAAATTTTCTGCACGAACAGGAAGAGATCTACATGGATCAGCCTGAAGGATTTGTAGAAAAAAGAAAAGAAAACCTTGTCTGTAGACTGCAAAGATCTCTCTATGGCCTTAAGCAGGCACCAAGACAATTAAATAGATGCTTTGATCAGTTCATAAAAAAACATGGTTTTATTAAGAGCGATTATGACCATTGTGTTTACTTCAAGAAGATTGCAAAAAAGGACTATGTCTATCTACTTCTTTATGTAGATGACATGTTGTTAGCCTTAAGGAAACTATCAGAAATGAAGAAAGTTAAAGATCTCCTAAGCATACAGTTTGATATGAAGGATCTTGGATCAACCAAGAGGATTCTAGGAATGAACATTGTAAGGGACAAGAGAAATGGGACTCTCACTTTGTCTCAGTCAACATATATTCAGAAGGTTCTGCAAATCTTCAGGATGAATGAGGCGAAGTATGTTAGCACTCCTATGGGATCTCACTTCAAACTATCAGCAAACAAAAATCAGCATACGCAAGGTGTGTTTCCATATTCGAATGTTGTTGGCAGCATCATNGAGAGTTCTCAGCAAGGTGTGTTTCCATATTCGAATGTTGTTGGCAGCATCATGTATGTCATGATTGGCACGAGACTAGATTTGGCGTATGCTATTGGACTTGTAAGCAGATTTATGGGATGTCCAAACAAGTCTCATTGGTATGTTGTGCAATGGATCTTAAGGTACCTAAAGGGCACGCAAGACAAGGGATTAATCTTCAAGAAGAGCAGTGATAAGTTCTCAACTGTTGGCTACTCTGACTCTGACTTCGCAGCTGATTTGAACAAGAGAAGATCCATAACAAAGTACATTTTCACTGCAAGTGGAAACACAGTAAACTGGAAAAGTAATCTCCAACATATTGTAGCTTTGTCTACAACCGAAGTCGAGTACATCGCGTTAGTTGAAGCAATAATGGAAGGTATGTGGTTACGTGGTTTGATAGAAGAATTAGGATTCAGTCGAGACAACGTCAAAGTTAACTGTGACTCTCAGAGTGCGATTTGCTTAGCTAAAAACAATGTTCATCACGAGCGGACAAAACATGTATCAGTCAAGATGCATTTCATCAGTGATATTATTGAACAAGGAGAAGTGGAAATCCAGAAGATTCATACTTCTATTAACCCTGCAGACATGTTGACAAAACGAATTCTTGTGCATAAATTCGAGCAGGCTCTTACCATGCTCAAAGGTTCTAAGTGTTAAGCTTATAGCTTTGCTTGACGGTGCAATGCAAGTTTTTCGAGCTGTTGATAACAAGGTGGAGTTTGTTAGTTATTTCTGTTATGCAACATTCAGTATTGGCTTAACCGAGTTCTGGTTTAGCTCTATTGATTGAGAATATCAGTTAAGTCTCTGTTGATCGGTCTGATTAGTTGTTGGGATGAAACCAATTGTTCTCAAGAAGCTTCTTCTTAAGTGAAGCTTATAAGGATCCAATGCATGGTTGCTACAGAGAGAGAGATAGAGGTTCTTGTTATAGAGGTCTCAGATAAAGCTCCGAATAGAGCAGAAGTAGATCAATCTGATAGAGTGAGCTGAGAGATTGTATTGATTTCTTGAGAGTTCCTTGTATCTTTCTCTTCTTGTACGATCTCTGTTATCGAGAGTGAAGATCAGTTGCTTATGCCGTCAAGCCCCAGAGAGTAAGATTCATCCGAACTCTAGGTTACCAATTCCTCGTCTCTTTTACTTCTGTTTTTATTGCTTTATATTCGTGATCGATTTGTGCAAGATTCAGATATCGAACTTAGGAAGTAATTTGTGATCTTGAGCTAATGTTTATTTATAGTTTCAATCTTTACAGGTTTTAGACAGGTCAAGATTTACAACGTATCTCAATATCTTTTTATCAAAAATAATAAACTATGATTAACTTGCAACATTGTTTGGAACTTGATTTCTGAATGTAGAGAATCAGGTGTCGTCGACATTAACGCACAATGGCTCGTCTCTTGGTGAAGATGAGATAAAACCTGTTGGGCCATAAGCCCATATGAAATTATCAAAGAAGAGTGATGGGTCAAATCAGCCCATTAGGGAAATTCGCTTTGCTAGCTTAAACAATGACGTCTTAAGCAAGAAGGTTAAGGTTTTTCTCATTCGATTGGGGCAAGGGATCAAGCTTACGACTTACGCAACGGTGAAGAGGTTAAAGTCGGTTTTCTTCTTGATTTGTTTCTTGTCTTGTATTTCACTGAGTTGTAATCCTCTTTATCTTAGTGAATTTTTCCGAGAAAACGCATCTCTCCCTAGACGTACTGTAAGGGAAATGGATCACCAAATTTGCTTGTGTCTTAACTCTATCAAACCTGAAACAGAACAATAAGCTAATTTGGTTAGTAAGTAACACTAAACGAACTAGTTCGGAGGTTTGAGTTAGGATTAAAACCTCACACGAACCGAAGACAATGTGAGTTTATAGGGTGGTATGACAATAATCTACTATATAAAAGGAGAAGGGGGTGCTCTCCTAACT
>OVAU01000555.1:0-19558 GCA_900406315.1 Biscutella laevigata subsp. laevigata
GGAGATGAAGGATTAATGAATAATTAGATTAATCGACTGTTTAAATTCGTTTGACTAGTGTGGTAGCATTAGTTATCATTTAGCATAGAAATTTGAAAAAAATCTTATATTTTGGAACAAAAATAAATCCCTAAAAAATACTACATNTTAATTATCAAGCGATGAATGCAATACTTCAAAGAAACAATGCATGGACCAAACATATGACTTTGATGACGGTCAAAGACATTACCATTTCGTCCACGTCTCTTCTTTACCCGTTTACGTTTCTAACATTTAAAGATTAATTTTCTGAGAAATTATTCAAGATATCTAAAACTAGATTCATCCATAACTTGAGTACTGAGAACACATAAGGAAGTGCACATAATAGTTAACCATAGTGAGATCTTGAGCTATAAAATACTTGAGATTTCGATGATTACAACAAACGCAACCTCAAATTTATAACCGCTCCTCATGTAACTCATTCGTTTTGTTAAAATGAACCAATAAAAATGTAAAAGACACAAAGTAAATGAAGGCATGAATTTGTCGGACGTTGACTGTTCACAGAGCAAGTTTACTTTAAACAAGCCAACAATAATGTAGATCCAAAGAGAATATATAAACCCCTTATGAAAACAATCAAGAAATTATAATAACAAAAATTAAAATAAAAACCGAGTTTTAGTTGTTTTTCTTTTGTGAACAAAAGTTTATTAACATGTGTGTAACATTTATAAACATTTTTTAACTAAATCAGAGAAAATATTATTTTAGATTTTGTAATTTATCTTAAACGTTGATTTTCTTTTTTTATTAACTACTGCATCAATCATTAATAAATTCATTTGACCAACTTATACCATAACTTTACACATTCTTCTAAGTTTTGTTTCTTTAGCAAAGTGTAGTGTGTTTGATAGGATTAGAGATAAAATATAGTTAAATGTTTCACCTATAGAAACCACTTTACTCAGTAGCTCTCTAGCTAATTAATTTGAAGTTGAAATTGTCAAACCTATCTTTTTCACATATATATATAAAGATATATTAATAAGATGATAACCATTAAAGTATTGAAATATTATGACCCTTTAGTTTTAAACTTTCCAATATCCCCTCTTGATTTTTTCAAATTCATTTGTATTTCACATGCTAGAAGGACTCGTTTCACATTACAAACCATATTTGATATTTTTGTTAAGAATTTTTGTTTCATGCCATGTAGAAAATTGAGGCTACTGATCATTCTGAAATGGTTTTAAATTATTATTGTAGATACTTTCATACAAAGTGGTAATAAAACATATAAATAGGTGTTTTTTTGTTGTATTTTTTCATAAGAACTTTTCAATAATAATATATTTTCATTTATCAAAATAAGTTCCATCAAAACTTACTTTTGAATTTGATATATAATTGAATATTCTAAGTTAATTAAGACCATTCATGAATCAAAGTTTAATGGAGTTATATTTATAAGACTTGATCACCCTAAGTCTACATATAACCTAACACCTAATTAGTTTGAATAACTTATAGCTATCTTCCTCTTCTCTCTCATCTTCTTCAATGTAGCTAGAGCACAAAGAAACACTTACACAGATTGCTTATTAGCAATGGATTATAACTTACTCGAGCCGAGTTCAATGTCCAATATGAGGAATTATCCTTACTTCAATCTCACTCCGAATTCTCCAGTAGTCTCTTCTTCCTCCAACGAAGCAGAACCTAATGGGAAGCTCAACGATAAGAGTCATGTCTCAGTAGAGGATAACGAAAGAGACCAGAATGAGTTTGGTGAAAACTCCAAACAGTTGTGAGTTTTTTTTTCTTCTTTCATGTTCCTCATCTGATAGATTAGATGATCTAAACCTTTGTTGATGAGTATGAGTCAGGACAAAACAAGGTAAAAAGAAAGGAGAGAAGAAAGAGAGAGAAGCTAGGGTTGCTTTTATGACTAGAAGCGAGATCGATCAACTAGAAGATGGTTATAGATGGAGAAAATATGGACAAAAGGCAGTCAAGAACAGCCCTTATCCAAGGTCTTTTACTTCCTTACTATACCACACACTCCATGTCTCTACATGCTACTATTCTATATCATAATTATATGTAAAAGAGTTTTTGATTATGCGTTTTCAGGAGTTACTATAAGTGCACCACTCAGAAATGTAACGTGAAGAAACGAGTAGAGAGATCGTTTCAAGATCCGGAGGTCGTAATTACAACTTACGAAGGAAAACACAACCATCCTCTCCCTGCATCGACCTTGAGAGGAACCATGTCCGATCATCATCTTTTAGGTCGTGGAACCGATTTCCTACACAGCTATTCTGCTCACCATCAAGAGTTTCTCATCATGAATCATCATCCTCTTGATTATCAATCGTTGGGATCTATATCGTATGAACAGAGTCATGGTAATATTAGTTGTAATAATAATAAAAATCAGCAACAAGTTGTTGACTGTGGTCTTCTTCAAGACATTGTTCCTTCAATGTACTTGAAGCACGAATCTTGAGAGAGAGCTAGGGAGCGAATCTTGTTTATTTTGGTCGTATGTATATATAGCATATATATATATGCATTTATGAATACATTATATATAAGAATGATTAGTAAGCAGTGTACATAGATTTAGGTGTTATGAGTATACACATGATATATATATATATATATATATATATATATGTATGTGTATAAACTTCACTAAAAACCTACTAAGTAAACTTTTTTTTTCTTGTATCTCTCTTTTTGGTTGACTCGCGATTTGCTAAAACATATTTTGTTTTCCTTATACTGTTAAAACTAGATTTTTTTACCCGCATGCGGAATTTTATAATAAAATTTATAATTACAAATTTAAGAAAATATAATATAATTTTGTTATATATTATCTTAACAACTATTTGTTATTTATGAGAAAAATAAAAATACGAATACAATACTGATTTAAATATATATAAAATATAAAGTTATAAAAATTAATTTGTAATTTATTTAATATTAATTTATTTATGAATCGTATATAATTATGAATATAAAAGTTTTATTAAATGAACTAAACCCATTTTTTTGTCTAAATGTAAACTTATAAAATATTTAACTGAATATTTAATTGTAATTATATGATGATACATATGATGATTTAAAACTATATTCATATTATTAAATCCCCAAAAAATATTTTCAAACTTACACCAACAAAATAATATATCTTAGATCAATATTTAAATATTTTTGTATTTTTAAATTTTTTTTTATTCATATTAAATATTTAAATAACTATCTATTGATAGTTATTATAAAAATATTTTCAATTACTCTATTTATCATAGTAAACAATCTTATTTTGAATATATTTTCAGAGATATTTTTATTTTTAAATAAATAATAAAAATGAAAATTTAAATATTGTTACGTGAAACAGATATTTTAAGTAGTTAGTAGGATATTGTTAGATATCAAATCTTTATTACTTAAATAAATTTGGTAGTAAATATATGAGTGACATATATTGTAATTATCCTAGTAAAAAAAACCTTATTTTGAATATTTTCTTAGAGATATTCTGGTGATGATACATCAATAGGTAATTTTGTAAATCACACGTTGATGCAAGGTTATTTTTAAAAAATGTTTTTGGTTTAATATATATGGGATAATTGTTTTATATGATGGATAATACCGAGAATAAAACAGGATTTTGGACCCCAAAAAATAACTTTAAATCCGTATGAGGTTCTGATTGATAAAAATAAGATAATGGGAAAATGTGAAAAAAATTGGAACCTTCAAATTATAATTTTATTGATTTTATATTTTAATAATAAATTTTTCGTTGACGAAGTCAAATTAGGTATGACGTTGACTGAGCCAATTATGCACGATATTAATAACCGAACAATTCAACGGAGTTAAACCTCACCGATAAATGAAATGATATCAAAAAAACGAAAAAGTTATAAGCTTTTAAATTTTGGTCATTTTAAACCTGATAATTCATTGATTTTACATTGTAATCACATTCTCGTTGACTAAGCCAAATTAAACACAACGTTAAAATAGAGATTGATGATTTGTTAATCAATTCAGTTCAATTTGAATTATTTGAAATTTATAATAAAATACTATTTTAAAAACATTTATATAGAGTTTAGTCACATATTTTATATGCTCGGATGTACTTTAAATTTTTCAAAATAAATCGAAACCTAAATGATATAAAAATTATTTTCTAGTGGAAATATTTTTAAATAACAAAAAAAAAAACAAAATTTATATAGTCCGAACCAAATAAATTTTGAACAGTTTGGTCTGGGTTATTCGAATCTTGATATATTTTTTAAAAATATGTTTTTCGAGACTATTCGTCCATCCTAAAATATAAAATATGTTTTTTTTTTTTTGTTAAAAATGTTTTTTTTTTATGATGGATAATACCGAGAATAAAGCAGTGTAAAAATAACTTTAAATCTTTATTCGGGTCTGATTGATAAAAGTAATGGACGCAATTGTTCCGTTGTTGAAAACGATGAAGTATCAAAATACCAGAGAGGAAAAATATAAAAGGAATATACTATTTTTATTTATTATCGGTATGTAAGAGAAACCCTAAAACCCTTCACACGTTTCTCTCATTCCTGCATTTTCAGCCGACAGACCAAAAAAAAGTAGAAGACGAAGAAGAAGCAACAAAATGAGCAACCATGTCTTAGAATTCTCTTCCAATTATTCTTCCTTTTTCTCTTCTTCCAAATCCACTCCTCGTTTCTCCCCTTCCACTTCTCCCTTCTTCTTACGTTCTTCCAGGCCAAAATCCAGGCTACCTTCTTCTTCTTTCTCCATTTTCCGGCCATGTCTGAATCGCAAAGGTTCCGTTACTCGGATTATCAACTCAGTTCCATCCGTTTCGGAGCTTGCAGACACAGCCAAAGCTTTTTCTCCGGAGATTGTTGGGAAGAGAACCGATCTGAAGAAGATTATGATTCTCGGTGCTGGCCCGATTGTGATTGGACAAGCTTGCGAATTCGATTACTCTGGAACTCAAGCTTGTAAAGCCCTAAGGGAAGAGGGTTACGAAGTTATTCTGATCAATTCCAATCCTGCTACCATTATGACCGACCCTGAAACAGCTAACCGGACTTATATTGCTCCCATGACTCCTGAGCTCGTCGAGCAGGTTATCGAGAAGGAGAGGCCTGATGCTCTGTTACCTACAATGGGTGGCCAAACTGCATTGAATCTCGCGGTTGCTCTCGCTGAGAGCGGTGCTCTTGAGAGATACGGCGTGGAATTGATTGGTGCTAAGCTGGATGCGATCAAGAAAGCTGAAGATCGTGAGTTGTTCAAGGAGGCGATGAAGAACATTGGGCTTAAGACTCCACCTTCAGGAATCGGGAATACACTTGATGAGTGTTTCGACATTGCAGAGAGAATCGGTGAGTTCCCTTTGATTATCCGTCCTGCTTTTACCTTGGGTGGAACCGGTGGTGGAATTGCCTATAACAAAGAAGAGTTTGAGTCAATATGCAAATCGGGTTTGGCTGCGAGTGTCACAAGTCAGGTTCTTGTGGAGAAATCTTTGTTGGGTTGGAAAGAATATGAGCTTGAGGTGATGAGAGACTTAGCTGACAATGTTGTCATTATCTGTTCCATTGAGAACATCGATCCCATGGGTGTGCACACGGGTGATTCCATCACTGTGGCACCTGCGCAGACATTAACGGATAGAGAGTACCAGCGGCTTAGAGACTATTCCATTGCTATTATACGGGAGATTGGCGTTGAGTGTGGTGGATCTAATGTGCAGTTTGCAGTAAACCCAGCTGATGGTGAAGTCATGATCATTGAGATGAACCCTAGGGTCTCGAGATCTTCTGCTCTTGCTTCCAAGGCTACAGGATTCCCCATTGCTAAAATGGCAGCCAAGTTGTCTGTTGGGTATTCCCTGGATCAGATTCCTAACGATATCACAAAGAAAACACCAGCTAGCTTTGAGCCTTCTATCGATTATGTGGTGACAAAGGTTTGCTGTTGTTCTTTCTTGTGCATGCTTTTATATGTTTTTGTGTTGCAAAATGAGATACTCTTAGTCTTAACTTCGAAGACTTGCACACATACATCCGGTTGAGGATATAGAAAATTTGTATTATATACACAGCTGAGTGCTAATTTTTTGAATTGCAGTATAGCTGATGTATAGTTAACTTCAATTTTATTTTTTTTCATTGTCATGCAGATTCCTAGATTTGCATTTGAGAAGTTTCCGGGGTCTCAGCCATTACTAACGACTCAGATGAAATCTGTTGGGGAATCTATGGCTCTCGGCCGCACATTCCAAGAATCTTTCCAGAAAGCTCTAAGGTCTCTTGAGACCGGATTCTCGGGTTGGGGTTGTGCAAAGATTAAAGAACTAAGTTGGGACTGGGATCAACTGAAATACAGCCTTAGAGTCCCAAATCCGGACAGGATCCATGCGATCTATGCTGCCATGAAAAAGGGTATGAAAGTTGATGAAATCCACAAGTTGAGCATGGTAGACAAGTGGTTCCTAACCCAACTTAAGGAGCTTGTGGACGTGGAACAGTATCTTATGCGTGGACCATTATCAGAGATTACAAAAGAAGACTTTTACGAAGTGAAAAAGAGGGGATTTAGTGACAAGCAAATTGCTTTTGCTACAAATACAACAGAGGAAGAAGTCCGTACCAGGCGGATTTCTCTAGGAGTCGTTCCGACTTATAAGAGAGTGGATACATGTGCAGCAGAGTTCGAAGCACATACACCATACATGTACTCTTCATATGATTCCGAATGTGAATCCGTTCCAAACAACAAGAAGAAGGTTTTGATTCTGGGTGGAGGGCCAAACCGTATTGGTCAAGGGATTGAATTTGATTATTGTTGTTGCCACACATCTTTCGCCTTACAGGTATGTCTCTAGAAAATCTAAGCGCCTTTCTCCAAGGCCAGTAAACATTGTCTTCAGCTATTTTTAGTTGTACTTATATACTGATTTAAATTTGTTTGCAGGATGCTGGATACGAGACCATAATGTTGAACTCAAATCCTGAAACAGTATCCACAGATTATGACACAAGTGATAGGCTCTACTTCGAGCCCCTCACAATCGAGGACGTACTCAATGTTATCGACCTTGAAAAACCAGATGGCATCATAGTGCAGTTTGGTGGTCAAACTCCTCTGAAGCTTGCTCTACCAATCAAACATTATTTGGATAAGCACATGCCCATGACCTTGAGTGGAGAGGGAGCTGTTCGCATCTGGGGTACGTCACCTGACTCTATTGACGCTGCTGAAGACAGAGAGAGGTTCAATGCAATTCTCAACGAGCTTAAAATTGAACAGCCTAAGGGAGGCATTGCAAAGAGTGCAGATGATGCATTAGCCATAGCAAAGGAGATAGGTTACCCGGTTGTGGTAAGACCTTCTTATGTTCTAGGTGGACGAGCAATGGAGATTGTTTATGATGACAGTAAACTTATTACCTATTTAGAGAATGCAGTTAAAGTTGACCCAGAGAGACCCGTTTTGGTAGATAAGTATCTCTCTGATGCCATTGAAATCGACGTTGATACCCTTACCGATTCCTATGGAAATGTGGTGATTGGTGGTATAATGGAGCATATCGAACAAGCTGGCGTGCACTCCGGTGACTCTGCTTGTATGCTCCCAACACAAACCATCCCATCTTCGTGTTTGCAAACGATCCGATCATGGACAACTAAGCTGGCGAAGAAGCTAAATGTTTGTGGGTTGATGAACTGTCAGTACGCAATCACGACATCTGGGGATGTTTTCTTGCTCGAAGCCAATCCTCGAGCTTCCCGGACTGTCCCTTTTGTCTCCAAAGCCATTGGACATCCTCTTGCAAAGTATGCAGCGCTGGTCATGTCGGGTAAGTCTCTCAAAGACCTCAACTTTGAAAAAGAAGTCATCCCGAAGCACATTTCTGTGAAAGAAGCTGTTTTCCCATTTGAGAAGTTCCAAGGGTGTGACGTGATACTCGGACCAGAGATGAGAAGCACAGGAGAAGTGATGAGCATCAGTTCCGAGTTCTCAAGCGCATTTGCAATGGCTCAGATCGCTGCAGGTCAAAAGCTGCCTTTAACCGGCACAGTCTTCCTGAGCTTGAACGATATGACCAAACCGCACCTTGAGAAGATAGCAGTGTCCTTCGTCGAGATGGGGTTCAAGATTGTTGCAACCTCAGGAACAGCTCATTTCCTGGAATTGAAAGGCATTCCCGTGGAGAGAGTGCTTAAGTTGCATGAAGGGAGACCTCATGCTGCCGATATGGTGGCTAATGGTCAGATCCATTTGATGTTGATCACTAGCTCGGGTGATGCTCTTGATGAGATAGATGGGAGACAGCTCAGACAGATGGCTCTAGCTTACAAGGTCCCAGTCATAACCACAGTGGCTGGAGCCTTGGCCACTGCTGAAGGAATCAAGAGCTTGAAGTCAAGTGCCATTAAAATGACTGCTCTTCAGGACTTCTTTGAGGTGAAGGATGTATCTTCTTTGCTAGTCTGAGTTGGTTTCTTTCAACGGATTTTGTTTTCCCTATGAATAATCTTCAAATATCAGTGAGCTTTGAAACTGTGATAAACAGGTCTTTATTTGTATCGGATCATGTACTAAACAGGTCTTTGTTATCTTTCAAGGGATCATTATATCTTTACTCATTGGGTTTTTAGAGTTTTGTTTTATGGTTTCTTTTGATCTTCTTATGTGGCAATCTGTGAGTTAATAGTAACACACTCTTGTGGTTTTGCTTTTCATAACAACTTCAATTTTGTGTAGACTTAGCAGTTCATTATAATTGTATAAGAGACTAATTTGTCTGATTTCTACTACTGATATTGTCATATTGAATTATTGATGCATAGAAGCACTTTTCCAACCATCTATACTTACTCCAATAACCTGAAAGCCTAATGAATTTTATGTAAGACGATCTTGAAACTGTGTTTATATTCTTTTTAATCGAAATACTCGAAACACTAAAGTAACACTGATTTATGTGATTATTTGGTGAAGACTATCCAACGTTATTTAAATACTATGTTCAACATCATTGGTTTAGACAACAATGTAGCTATTTTTTATTAAAAAAATGATAAGTATAGTGAAATTTAGGATTAAATTTAGGTTTTTTCCTACTTCATTTCAGATTTAGTATTGTTTTTTGTTCAATTTTCGTTTGGTTCTTCGATACCCGGTAATTGTTCAACCCAAATCATTATTTTTGTTTTCTTTTAAACTATGAATATAGATATTATCAATATTTCTTTCTTCTTCCGGGTGAAACGCGTGAGTTAGTTTCCTAGTATATATAATAAAAAATATTGCTAAAAGATAAGAAAATAGTGTTATGAGTTTCTTACATCCCAAAATTTGCCTTAGCATTATAAACGATTGAGCAAACTTTAATCAATACATTATCCCACACCTCTCACTTTGGTAGGCACATTCTAGTTCTGGCTCAATTTCCCGTTGAGATAGATTTTTTCATTATCCGGTTAAGATGATTTTTGGACCTATTTACGGTTTAGATGAATTTGAAATTAACGTATTGTGTTGTTAGCCTTTGGACGAGTATTATAAGATAATCCTAACTGTATTTAGATTTCGAAGGATAGAGAGATATAGTCTTATAGGTGTCACTTTTTGAGTGGATATTACAAGATATCTTTAAACTCAAATCAACCGAGAATCTTCGACGTGTAACACATAGGAACCACAATTACCACGTAAGCAAACAAAAAATCTACGAGACAAAACAAAATATGCAGTAGCCAATAGAAACTCAAGAGGTTGATACTGCAAGATAAGACCTTACTTTGATTTTGATATTATAAAACCTGAAAATCCCATTGAAACCAATCCACCCATTTCTGCTTACAACAACAACTAATTAACGTTTTACTTACCTTCAATTGAAATGGCCGCTTCAACAATGGTTCTCTCCTCCCCTGCCCTCGCCGGAAAAGCCGTCAAGCTTTCCCCAGCAGCATCAGAAGTTCTAGGAAGCGGCCGTGTGACAATGAGGAAGACTGTTGCCAAGCCTAAGGGCCCATCAGGCAGTCCATGGTACGGATCTGACCGCGTCAAGTACTTAGGCCCATTCTCCGGCGAGCCACCAAGCTACCTCACGGGAGAGTTTCCAGGTGACTACGGATGGGACACCGCCGGGCTCTCAGCTGACCCCGAGACATTCGCAAGGAACCGTGAGCTAGAAGTTATTCACAGCAGATGGGCTATGCTTGGAGCCCTAGGATGTGTCTTCCCGGAGCTGTTGGCGAGGAATGGAGTGAAGTTCGGAGAGGCGGTTTGGTTCAAGGCTGGTTCACAAATCTTCAGCGAAGGAGGATTAGATTACTTGGGAAACCCAAGCTTGGTTCATGCTCAGAGCATTCTAGCCATATGGGCCACTCAAGTGATTTTGATGGGAGCTGTTGAAGGTTACAGAGTCGCCGGAAATGGGCCGTTGGGAGAGGCTGAGGACTTGCTTTACCCAGGAGGAAGCTTCGATCCATTGGGTTTGGCTACAGACCCAGAAGCCTTCGCAGAGTTGAAGGTGAAGGAGCTCAAGAACGGAAGATTGGCTATGTTCTCTATGTTTGGATTCTTTGTTCAAGCCATTGTCACTGGTAAGGGACCTTTGGAGAATCTTGCTGACCATTTGGCTGATCCAGTCAACAACAACGCATGGGCCTTCGCAACCAACTTCGTTCCCGGCAAGTGAGCCAAGTTTTATCAGTTTGTAAACTGCTTCAGTGTTTTGTTTCAGTGTTTGCTTCGTGTGAGTATGAGACGAGTAAGAGATGTTCTTCCGATGTAATTTATCAAAAAATCAATAGCTCTTCTTGTCTCTACTCAAAACTATGATTCAACATTTCACCAATCAAATTAATAGTATCGAAGTATCAAATCTATCGGTTTCTACTAGAAGAAGGTACTAAGAAGCAAACCAAAACTAATAAATAACTGAAACTATTACATAGTGAGATTGATTCGTCTCCTTGCTCTGGTGTTAAATCTTCATTCGCCAAAATTTTCAGACAAATTCCATCTTTGTGAAGTCGATAACTTTGATGTACATACAACATGTCTCCGNGAATCGTCATGTGCCAAAATTTTCAGACAAATTCCATCGTTGTGAAGTCGATAACTTTGATGTACATACAACATGTCTCCGGTAAACAGAATAAAGATTCAGACTCCTTCTCTGTCGCTCAACTGAAGAGTCAACTTAATATTCATTGAAGCCAACTCTGCAGCTAAGTACCTGAATACATATGGCATTGCTACAGTTTCCATCCCTTTGCTTGTCTTGCAGGAATGACAAGTGACCTTCTTTGGATTTCTACCAAGATATAACTTTCCAATTTCTTGAATAAGCTTCTTCTGTTGAACGATCACAACCGAAGAAGTGAGCAAGCTTCCACACAGCGAACACACATCTGCTATGTGGTGATCTGAAGAAGTGTGGAGTCTGTCGTGTAATAGATAGGAAGCTCCATGAGCAAGCATTGAATCTCTTTCCATTTCACCAAATCGAATCCCTCCACCTCGTTTTCTTCCCTTGATTGGCTGATGAGTCAGCTGATCCACTTGTCCTGTGGATCTAACCTGCAAGCCATAATATATGATTTAGAAAGGCTCCAAGATTAGAGAAGAGCATGTTGGAGATTGATGATTAAGAAAAAAACAGATGAAACTGAGAGATCCAAGAACCTGGAATTTGTCTGAGACCATGTGACGCAGTCTTTGGTAGTAAACAGGTCCCATAAATATCTCACATTGCAGCTCTACTCCTAAAGACCCACTATACAATGTCTCGGTCCCATAATAGTCGAACCCTTTTATCTTCAACATGGAACCTAGATCGTCAACAAGTAAACTGCGCTTGCTCTCTTCTTCTCCATTTGGCTTTTTTACTGTATCACGAAATGGTGTTGCATCTACAAACTTTCCATGCAAACTACCTCCCTGTAAAAACCAAGCATATAAATATTACAGATACTTGCCAGCAAAACAAAAAAAATGGAAAGTTGGTTACAAGTTAAAACGGACACGCAAAGAGAATATGCGTGTCTGAGAAACTTTAAGAATNTATTACAGATACTTGCCAGCAAAACAAAAAAATGGAAAGTTGGTTACAAGTTAAAACCGACACGCAAAGAGAATATGCGTGTCTGAGAAACTTTAAGAATCAGACAGTTCTGGGGATACCTTAGCCGCAATAGATTCCAAAAGCATAGCGATTGTCATTCTTGATGGGAAAGCGTGTGGATTAATGATAAGATCTGGACGCATTCCAGTAACTCCGTTGAATGGCATTTCAATATCAGGCCACAATTGCGAGCAAACACCCTTTTGCCCGTGTCTACTACTGAATTTGTCACCGATTATGGGATTTCTTGCATGCCGGAAACGAATACTCGCCTGCCAAGAAACTTAAAAACTCAGATTCAAACATAATATGAATATTTCTATGCGATAGATGAAGGAGTTAATCTCACTTTTTTAGGATGGTTCTTGGTTTTCATGTCAAGAGAGACAAAGTCAACTATGACCGGGTCAGTTCCTTTTCTTTTTGTGGTCCTTATCGAGTTAGTTACTCCATCATGGATACTACAATACGGCTCATTTGGATATATTTTCTGCACATCATATCCAAAAAATTAACGAGTTTCTGCGGATGTTAACAAGGAAACCAAAATTTACGATATAATGTTCAGCACATAGATAGAAAGCAATGATTTACCTGTCCAACATATGGTAACCCGTCAGCATCAATACGAATATGAGCTGATCTGTCACTGTTATCCCTCTTAAAAGTTTTTTGACCACCATCGGATCGGCTTGCCTTATCTGCCAGATCAATAGTTTCCGTCTGCATGATCATGAGAACAAGGTAAGAAATTCACAGAAGAGAAATGTTGTGTGATTTTGTATGATGATAATTAACCCCTCGTGCAACTACAACTCTTTTCTATGGAGGACATCGTCGAGCTTACGTTAAAGCTCCAGATCGAAGGATAGTCAATGCAACTGAGCTAAGGCATCATATTCAGCGATGTCTTCCGAATGCTAAATGAAAACAAAATGAGAATGGAACTGGAACCTGGTATATTTGGCCATGGCAAAACCCCCGCTCAACAGATGATTTGTTCAAGATCATAGCATCTTCCATATCATACCTGTGAGACAGATAGGTAGAAAAAGACATCAGGGAAACACTGATGNCTGAAGGATAGTCAATGCAACTGAGCTAAGGCATCATATTCAGCGATGTCTTCCGAATGCTAAATAAAAACAAAATGGGAATGGAACTGGAACCTGGTATATTTGGCCATGGCAAAACCCCCGCTCAACAGATGATTTGTTCAAAATCATAGCATCTTCCATATCATACCTATGAGACAGATAGGTAGAAAAAGACATCAGGGAAACACTGATGAAAGAAGTGCATCATTAACAAGTTCTTACGCGCACAAGAAGTTCCTTACCCAGTATGTGCCAGGACAGCAACTATTGCATTAGTCCCTGTTGGATTCTCATCAATATTGTACTTGGAGTATGTTTCCGTGCGCACCACAGGGGATTGAGGAGTCTGAAGCATACAAAAAGCAGTTTACAAGAGATGGGACCAAAAGAAGAACATGATCAAATGGAAATTGTACTATGTAGTTTTGCTTACTAAGAGTAAATGGGAAATTAGAACTGACCTGCAAGTGGTAAATCTTCTGGTCGGCACGAAATTGTAGTGCTTGAGTAGAGTATCCCATGGTTTGCTTCGCCATCTGTATTAAATAAAATTTTAAACAACAGGTTCAGGTCGCATGATCGTATACAACTTTAAATAAATATTCCACTAAATACCTGACACTGATACATATTACGTGGACTTTGGTTATGATCCGACCAAGGTGTAAGATTAGCAACCACACTTATCATCCCAGTTGGATCAATTTCCTCATGAGTTGCTGGACATAAGTTATTTCTTCCTCCATTTCCACCGTCAGGACAGCTAATTTCCATGAAAACCTGATTGAAGGGAAAAGAATAAATTTTTTGAAAAGAAAAATTGGTTGTAAACACGAGAAAGGTGGATGTGAAAATCATATCCTTGGGATTTGTTACCTGCTCAAAAGGTCCAATCAGCTCAATATTGTCAGAGGGAATAGACGTATTTTTAACAGGCCTGATGAATCTTGAGGGACATGAAGCCAAATACAATCCAGGATAAGATCCACCCATGCTTGTAGGTACATATCCCACCTCGAGATCTTCAGGAACCTGATGATAAGCATTCACATAAAAAGTTTCTTCTAATGAAGAAGTTCACAGTCAACAAATCACATACTGTTAAGAAGCGAGAAAGCCTTACCACTGAAGGAGCCTGCACTTTCAGTCTCCGCAAATGAGCGACAACGTCCGTGACTAGGTTAGAAGATAGCGAGCCTACAACTTGACCATCTAAAAGAACAGGAATGACTTGTGGTGGTCCAACCCGTACAAGTTTTGGCAATGAAGGTACCATCCCAACCCCAACAAGAACATCNAAACTCACTTTCTCTGATGTATCTAGCTGAATTGGTGAATAGAAAGAGATNGAACATCAACAACTGACTTTTTTATTTTCAGAAAATCCCTAATGTTTCCTTTGGAATCGTATTGAGAAGTGATTCCTGAAAACACCATAACCAATCGGAACAAAATAAGCAAAGTTGTTATTGTATGACAGCGTCTGCAATCTTATAGTGGTACAAAAGACATATATAGAAGAGGAGATAAAGAAAAATGAAACAAAAACAATATAATATATATACATATAATTCCCTCGACAAATATAACTCTCACTAAACACGAATCCTTTCATTCTCTCAATTTTTAAGATTAATAAAACTTATGTTCACTCCGAGTCTCCGACTTGGTGTAACTGATTTCAAGAGAACAGCGTTGCTAGATTCAAGATTTCCTACTAAACTTCGTAGGAAAAGAAAATGATAGTTGGAAAAGCAAGTAGCAATACTCACGGCAAGTACGAGTCATATGATTCAGTAACCCGCAGGGTTCTCCATCAGGTGTGTGAACAGGGCAAAGAAAACCCCAAGATCTACAAAATAACAGTGATTCAGAAAAATGTGAAGAAAACTATTTTGGTGACATCACCATCTAAAGTTCGTTCGGTACAAAGTGCTAGATCTTACTCAGGAAGCAGCTTTCTCACAGTTGTTGTACGAAGACCAGCAAAAGAAGCACCTCGATGTACGGCCCGAAAAAATGAAAGAAAACGGAGGAAGTTCAATCTCTCCGCCTGGACGCAGTAACCTGCTCTCTGATAAAGAATTGAGAAAACACATGTAAGTACTGTTTAATCAAACAACCTCTTACTAAGGAGCTTAGCTACCTAAGATTATAGCTTCCCAAGCAAGCAAGCGATCAATTCAAATGCCTACCTGCTGTAAATCCAAACCAGACTGCGTAGCTAGCCTTCCTGTTTTGAAAAATGTCTCAATAGATTGACCAACACTCCTGGGAGGATTTCTGTTTATAATCTTCTTGACATCCGCAACTGCATTCAGTTAAGGAATCAGCAAAGAGCACATGAAATTGCGTTAACTAGATATATCCGGAAGAGGAAAATTGAATGCAGAAAACAAACGAGGAAATAACGAAATAATGAGTTTCGTATAGTTTCAAGGAATGGAGAAGATAACAACATTGAACAGGGAAAACAACACGAGACTGACTTACGGCTTTCAAAGGAAAATTTCTTGCTATTGCTACTCAACTCATCCTTGAGAAGATCTTTGCATTTCCGCAGCCAATCTTCAAGTTTTTCCTAGATAACCAATACATGTGTCGTCAAATAAATCCGTCTAAAAACCTTCTTCTAGTAAACACAACACTTCACAGTCGTGCGAAATAGAGGCATACAAATTTCAGAAACATGGATAATGACGAAATCGCATGCACTTATATAGAAATTTTCTACCATAGAGGAAAATATTTATATACCTTGAGGTAGATAGTTACAAGTTGACCTGGGACTAAAATCTCCTGATTTTGCAAAGAATCTGGATTGTCAGGTAGAGAAGTCCGATCCACCAGAGAGAAGAGCTTCTGAATCATGAGGCTGCAAAGCCAAAAAGAAATTGTTGGCCCCAGTAACACTAAATATTAACGTGAATACCATCGTGAGGCAAAAACTAGAATTTACATGAGCAAAGTGAACTTGTCGTCATCATTGTCAAGGTGAACAAATAAATAATCCCTGAGCACGGCTTCAGCAACCTAAATATATAATAAGAACAAGGGACATCAAGTTTTAAAAAGGACTATTGTCATCAGTAGTAGAAAAGCTTACAGAAATCAGAACAAAGTCAAAATTTCCAAGAAGCCAACAGCCCAAGGCCAATCTTGAAAAGTTCGTTAGTTTTTCTTCAGGAAAATTACTCATATGTAAACGACAACAAAATGCAAGGAAATTATCTGCAAACATTAACCTCTTTTGCAGTGATTAAACCAGCTAGATTAATTAAGAAAGATCAAGTAAACTTACAGTAGGATAGCTTTCTTTTTCTAGCCCATAAAGTACAGGTTGAAAATGCTCTCCTGTTGGTTTAAGAAGAAAAACTTAGCTTATGAGTGCAAGACATGAGTACAAAAAAGAGACATGCAAATCACCTAAATGCTTCCGACACTGTTCCCGGGTAAAAAGACCCAAATCTCTCACTTCATCAAGAATAATTTTGGATCTCTCACGAACAAGTTGGGTTCCAATCGCTCCATCCCCTCCTCCATCATGCGTATTGGAGAAACCATTCAGGCTTTCATATATTTCTTCATCAGTGGTTTCAGTGAGAGTCTAGGAACATATGAGAACAAATATGAGAAATGGAAAACTGAAGAAAATAAATAAATAAAAATTGACTAGCAAAAACACAAATACAGAACCCCCGAAAAACGTCATTTGTAATCGTGTCCACTTCACCTTAAGTTCGGTTCTCCTGATATATGAAACAGATACTCAAAGAGTCACTAAGATCATACCTTGAGAACAAGGCCGACAGGAAGAAAATATTCCCTTCCCCCAATCCTGTGTCCATTAGAAATAATTTTAATGTGTAGTTTAAATAGCAGGCAATGTCTAACATATTCCACATATCGATTAACACTCACCAAAATCCAACCCTGGCACTTCCATTCCGAAGATAATACAGTTTAACAGTGACAGATGTCTGGTCGTCCCTAACACACCTAAGAATTGAAAGAAAGAACCATATAAAGAGCTCCTTCAGATATATTGCTACTATAGGTTAAGACTGGCATTGTTATATGCACCACCGTAGGGAAGAGATAAACTTCACATACCTCATGACCACTGCCGTATCACTGAATCCTTCCTGACGTTCACGGAATGTGTTCCGGATCATACCCATTGGCTACAAAATATTCGTAGTCGGTTAAATAATGAGAAAAATATATAATACGAGGAACTTCGTGGGTATAATATATTTTACCCATAAACTGTGAGCAAAGATTGAAAGTTAAAAGTTAAGGCAGAAGTAGTTTACATGGTTCCTCTTCGGTGCAATAACACAGCGGAACACTCTCTCGATCCCATTCAAAATAAAGTACCTATTTGAAAGAAGCTAAAATTATAATCATGATCGGACTTATAGAAAGAAAGCCTCAAAGCCATGACAAGAGCTATACAAATTCCATTTAGCACAACAATTTTTGCTAGTACAGTTCCTTGCCTTGGAATGGCTATATCGTAAGGAATAAGAGGTGGAAGATAATTTACCCTCCCATTTCAGAAGTTGACTCTTTACATTTTAACAGTTTCCGGCAATCAGCACCACGTAGGTTGCAAAGCTTTGACTGCGCAAAAGTACAAAGAACAATTTCCATTAGCCCTATAAATCAAGACTTGTCATAAAAGAGAGGATCATCAATTACATATAAATCCTTGAGCGAAGTTTTGTTCCATAATAAAAGCCAGATTTACGTATTATCGATTTTGGCACCACATTGCATATACTTGTAATCTCCGCATCCAAAGGAATCGAGAACAGTATTTAAAAAATTCAATAACAAAACCAAATGAACAGATCGCGCACCATCAGCATAATAGGAAGTTGCCCAAAATCGAATTTATCTCTCACAACGACTTCATCATTATACTTAAAGCAAACATCAGCCATAAACGTTCCTGTGTAAGAAATTTTCGCCTGCCTACACTGTTATTCAAGAAGCAGAAACAAACAGTATTAGTCCACCAAGTGCAACCTTCAGTACGTATAAAGAATTTTTAAACAGAAGCAACTTCACCTCAAAGGGAAACAAAGACTCTTTCCTTGATGTCGAACTCAAACTCTCCTTCTGAGGAGGGAATACTGCAGGAGTATCTAACCAAAGTATCACATTTGTCAAGGAATCAAACAACAAAATCTTCATTTATTCCAAAAATATAAAGCACAAAAAGCAATTGAAACGGTGATACAAAAAAAAAAGGATATTGCTAAGCTTGTTCCCGGTGGAAGGATCTTCAACCGAAACGGGCTTGATGCGATTGAACATAACTTCGAGGCCTTTATCTGTCATGTAATCGAATGATTGTATATGAGGCTTGACGAGTTCACGAAGCTCCTCAAAATCTTCGATGTTTGGAACCGTGTCTTTCTCTCTGATAACCATGACTAGGGTTTTGGTCCAAATAAGGGTCGATTCTGCAGAGAGGACTTAAAATTAGGGGTTTCGACGTCGCAAAGAGCAACTCAACACAGTAGAACCATTAAAATCTAAACCTGGAAGAAGCTTGTCGGAGCAGATTGAATGAGATGTTTGAAGAGAAGACAGTAGGCGGCTAGAGAAAACTTGGCAGGGTTTTAGGATTTATTGAGTTGGGTTTAACTATTGTGATAATGTTATTGCATTTAAATCCCTTATCTTTATAATTGTTATGTTTTAAACCCTAACCTTTTTGCCTTTTATATTCGATGATTTTTGGAAGCAATTGAGATTTGTTAAAGATTATTACCATTTTTTGGATTTAAGTTTGAAGCAATTAGCATCCTCCAAAGACAAGAAAGTTATCTATAAATTACTAAACGTTAATAGTAATTCTAATTGGAAATGTTATTCTTAATAGTTTTTGTAAGTCGACTAATGATCTCCACTAAACAATGAATCTTTCGGTAAGATATGAACAAGAACGGCAACACTTAGGAGAAAGACGATTCGATAATCCTTGCACAAAGACGCTCCACGCGACAAAATCTACAATACATTAGTGGTGGGTAATGCAACAACTAGCCACATACATATAAATGAATTGTTGGAAAAAAAAAATGACAAACGAATATAATAAGTGTTATGATCAAAGTGCATATAAGTGTTTCAGATGTGTATATATACAGGTTGATCAAAATAATTAGCATAACGACATACACATCAGAAACACTTATTATATGCAACTAGGAGCAGACCCGTGCGGTGCACGAGATTGAATTTAAATCTATTT
>OVAU01000556.1:0-19554 GCA_900406315.1 Biscutella laevigata subsp. laevigata
TACAATCGAATCATAAGAGAGAGAGAAAATCTTCTTATCAATAGTTAAGGAGACTTGGTTGGCTGAAGGTACTCAAGGAAGTTGTCAGTTCATGCTAGCCAGGAAACATCTAAAGCGAGGTCTAAGAGAGATCAACCGGACAAGCTATAGTGATATTACAAGAAGAGTTAAGTCTCAAGAGGCTAAGGTTGTGAGGCTGCAGTGAAGGCTGCTTTCAAACCCAGATCCAGACATCTCTCGTCAAGAGCATCAGTAGAGACAAATCTGGCATTCTTTGTTAAATGCGGAGGAGAAATTTAATAGACAAAAATCTCGCATACAATGGCTCAAACTCGGTGATAGAAATACTGCCTATTTTCATAGGACCTGCATCCAAAGAGTCACAAGGAATCATATCCATTTCCTAAGAGACGAGAATGAGCACCTTTTCTCCACTTCGGTTGAGATAAAGGAGCATGTTGCATCGTATTTTGAAGGTATATTGGGCTCTACTCAGTTACCAGTATCTCCATGGACTGTGAATCAGCTACAAAACCTACTTCACTTCCGCTGTTCCGCCCAACAAACTGTCAGTCTAAGTCATATTGTCTCCACCGAGGAGGTTAGAAGAACAGTCTTTGACATGCCACTTGATAAGAGCTCTGGACCATATGGCTACTCAGCCGAATTTTTCAGGGCATCTTGGGCAATAGTTGGCAGCGATGTTACACAAGCTATTCAAGAGTTTTTCAGGAATGGCAGACTGCTTAAAGACCTGAATACTACAGCAATAGCGCTAATTCCCAAACGATCAGAGGCTTGCAAGCTACGTGACTATATACTAATAAGTTGTTGTAACTTTGTCTACAAAGTCATAACCAAGATCATTGCGAATCGATTGAAACCAGTTCTTCAGGAAAGCATTCGGCCGAATCAAGCTGCATTTTTAAAGGGCCGTTCTCTGGGAGATAACGTGCTTTTGGCAACAGAACTCATTAGGGATTATTCAAACGCTTCTTATCAAAAAAGCGACATGATTAAAGTGGATATTCGCAAGGCTTTTGATACAGTATGCTGGGACCTCGTTCTCAAGATCTTAGAAGCACATGATTACCCACCAATGGTTCGATGGTGGATAAGAGAATGCATTACTTTGCCTCGGTTCTCAATAGCTATAAATGGCGAATTGGCTGGTATCTTTGCGGGTGCAAAAGGAATGCGGCAGGGAGACTCAGTCTCACCATATCTCTTTATTTTGGTGATGGAGCTGTTATCGGCTTTGCTAGAAAGGGCTGCGGATGAAGGAAAAAATCCTCTATCACCCAAAATGCTCCTCCCAGAAGGTTACTCACTTGCTTTTTTGCAGATGATCTGCTGGTTTTTTCTGATGATTCTGCTCAGTCAATGAGGGGTATCCGCGAGGTCATGGAAACTTTCAGATTAGTAACTGGTCTAGATATGAATGTAGATAAATCATAGTTGTTCCTTGGGGGTTACTCCTCGGCAGAAGCTGAAACTCTGAGCGCTTTATCTGGTCTGAAGCTTTGCACCTTTCAGACGCGTTATCTTGGTTTACCTCGAAACTCGGAGAAGATCTCAAATGCCACACACTGCCATTTATTGAGAAAATAACTGCAAAACTGCACTCTTGGACGGCAAGGTTCTTGTCCTTTGCGGGGAAAATTAAATTGATCACTTTGGTGGTGTATGGGATGGTAAATTGATGGTCTTCAGTATTCTCGTTGCCAAAGAAATTCTATGCGAAGGTAGACTCGTTGTGTGCCTCATTCTTATGGAAGAATAAAACGGATAATGCCAGGGGTGCTAGAGTTGCATGGACTGATATATGTAAACCAAAATCAGAAGGAGGGTTGGGTATCAGGCTCTTGGAGGATTTCAACAGATTTTCAGATTAAAACAGATCTGGAATTTATTCACTAACAGCGGGTCCTTGTGGGTAGCTTGGGTCAATGGGAACATCTTCAATCGGAAAAGCTACTAGCTCACGTCTGATTCTCCAAGGTTTTCTAGAGCCATAAGAGGCCTTCGCTAAAATCGCTGCTTAAGGATCTCCTTCGATGTAAGCTCGGAAATGGGACTGACGTCTCCTTTTGGTATGTGGATTGGACTGGTTTATGTCCCCTTATTGATCTGTTGGGGCAAACTGGTCCAACTTCTCTGCGTATTCCTCTAAGTGCAACGGTGAACAGAGTTGTTCGACGAAACAACTGGAATTTTCTACCTGCCCAATCACACTCTTCTGTCCTCTTTCAGACTACAATCACTAACATTCCAGCTCCGACTAATGATGATCCTGTCGACAGTTATCTCTGGTGCAGTTGTAGTGATTCGTACTCACCAACCTTTTCCTCTAAGGCTACATGGGATAAGTTGAGAGAGCGAAATGCACCAGTTCATAAGTTTAGTGAAGACATTCCTCGATGTGCATTTATGACATGGCTTATGTTTAAGGAAAGACTTCTCACTAAGGATCGTTTACGACGTTGGGGACAGATTGTACCACCACTATGCGTCTTATGCAATATTGCAGATGAGTCTCACACTCATCTTTTCTTCGATTGCCCTTTCACTAAGGAATTTTGGCTGCAGTTTGCGGGCATGTTTAACAATTCACCACCGACCTGCTTTAGGTCCTTGGTAAACTGGATAAACTCGATCCATCCATCTAACGGCTCTCGTTCGTTGAGAATCCTAAAGCTTATCTTGCAGGTTATTGTGTACTGGCTATGGAAGGAGCGAAATTGTCGGATCTTCACGGCGACCAACGCCTCCACATAAGCACTTTGTGCGGTCGCACACCAGATGATCAGACCGCCTTTACTCTCTACTTGCACCGACGGATGTTCACGGCCCTGACACTTTGCTTCAACTCTATCTCGATTGCTATGGCTCTTGGTGTATTTTTTTTGCTTTTCCTTTTGTAAATTCTCTTCTCCTTCCTGCTTTTCTTTCTTGTAAAACTCAGAAAATTTTCAGAAAATGGTATCTTAACATGTTTATCAAAAAAAAAAATGGTTGACGAGAGTTCATGGAAACTAACAATGGAGTTTGCTGAAGATGCAAAATTATTTGGTGATGAATTTTGCATCAAAGGAGAAACGATCTTTCGAAAGATATGCTAACATGAAATATTCATTTTGAGATTTTGGAAAAGAAAATCGTGTGGGTTAAAAAAAATTTCTTTAAAAAGATTTAGGGAATATATCTTGCGTTGATATATATACATAGAGAAGGGTTAGCTATGGTTAAAACTCTCAAGAATATTACTGTGAGTTTTGTGCCTTCAAGCTTAACAAAAAAATAAGCTTAGAAGATGAGTGTTGAGTTACTCGACTTGGATCATTCACGATTGGGTGATATTGATCAAAGAGAGTGTTGTTTACTATTGAGTGTTCTAGTCGATCTAAAGGTCGTAGAGAGAACTTTATAAGAGTGTACTGTGTAAAGAAAGGACGATCTTATAAATATAAGAGTTTAAACGTTTGAACTTAGTGCTTCAAGTCAGAAATAATGTGTTGCTTGATTCTCAGCAATTACAATTGGTATCAAAGCAGACACTTAAAAAGGACTGCGTGTGTTTGTCAAATTCAGGTGGAGATCTTGAGACAAGTATGGAGAAACCGCAACGGTTTGTCGTTGTGAAAAAAATTCTGAAACTTGATACATTGAACTATGTGTATTGGAAGGTTCATATGACTCACATGATTCAGAGTATCGATGTAGATGCTTGGATTGCTATAGAGGATGGTTGGACAGCCCTTGTTGTGGAGAACCAATACATCAGTTGGAGTGAAAGCGAATCATAAGACAATGAAGGGGAGAAAGTCGAGATCTTGAACAACTTTGTTGCGCTCTTAAACATTGCAGAGGAGTCATATGGTGAATCTTCTCTAGATGATCCTAATTAACGTGCATGGTATTTGAACTCAGAAAATGGTATTGACGTTGACTCATCTGATCTCTCGATTGAGAATGAAAATCATATCTTAGTTGAACATCTTGTCATAATGAATGAAAAATCTGAGAACTTAAGGCTGAAAGAAAGAATCCTACAACGGAAAATAGGAATCTTGTAGCTGAAAATCAGACCATCTCTGAAACACTTATAGCGGTTGATGCTCTTTATACGGTTGAAGCATCTAAAATAAAATAATTTGAAGGAAGACTCCAGAATCAACTCAGGAACATTCGTATGTTAAATAATGGTATGACCAATTTAGAGAAAACAGAGAACATCAATCTTTCTGACATGGTGAAGGAGTTTGATTTATCTCAATGAAGGATCAAAGGAGTTCGATTTATCTCATTGAGGATTGATTACCCAAAATTTTCGTTGACTTCTCTGTTTGATTGATTTCATATTGGTCCGATCGATCATCTTGGTACGGCAAAAAAGTGCTAACATGAAGAGACTATAAGACCTAGAGATAACTAAGACGAAACATAAATGAGAGATGGTGGTTTAACTAGCAATTGAAAATAGTAAAATCTGGAGCAAAAGCAGAGATGTCAAGAAAAGCAAGCTATTAGACCTAGTGGATTCTTAAGGAATTTTTCCGGGTTATGCTTGGATCATTGGGTGAGACAGGAAATCTAGATCTCAAGACTTATATTTCTAAAGTAAGCTAACTCTGTGGTCTCATACGCTAAATCTACGCTTAAGCAAACCCTTTGAGATCTAACACAGTTTCACTTGATGTTAAAAATCAAGAACCTAGTATTGTCGGTGATCTAACTTTCGCTGATATTTCCTTTTGATCTAGGCACAATTATGGTTAAGAAAAATCTATTATATTCCCTAAACTCAAAACTTCTAAAGTAGACTAAATTGTGGTCTCGGGTGTTATATCTACACCTAAGCAACCCTTTTGAAATCTAACCAGGTGTCACTCGATGCTAAAAGACAAGAACCTAGTATTCGCGTTGATCTAACTTTCTTTGATATTCCCTTCATCTAGGCAGATTTATAGTTAAGCAAAAATGAGTAAAATTTAACAGTATAATCGATTCTAACTATTGTAATCTAATCGCTAGTCTAAACTTCCTTAGTACTAATTTGGGCGATCTAATATTGCTTGTCATGCAAAAATTAATTCCTAAATATAGATCTAAATTGTCAAATATAAATCTAGATTACAAATCAGTATCTGAGGAAGGATCTAACTAATTTATTTTTTTCTCAAAACTCTAATCTAACATGAACCTTAATTCCCCTTTTTGAAAATCTTGTATCCAATCTATAAAACTACTCAGATATAATCAAAGCTACCAAACAAAACATGATTAAAAGTACGAAAATAATATTGAATTAAAATGCAAAAGGGTTCAATAGACCAAAAGATTTGAAATTAGATATATCTCCCTAAAAGCCTTGTAGACTAGTCCTATGTTTTTTGCTAAAACTAAAATAAGGAAAAGCTTGTGTTAAATTCGTAGCTTCTGATCCTTATATAGACTCATGTGTAGGTTAAGGGTTTCATTTAAGCTTGGACTCGAAAACCACGAATTTCAGAGATTTGTGAATTGGTGGATCGATTAATCATTGGCAGGTTCGATCTATCCCAACTCCGTTTCTTCAGTACTTCATGGGTTTTGCAGAACGACCCAATATATCTTGTTTGTGTGAGGATAAATATATTCTAGGTGAGGTTCGATCAATCCAAAACTTGACGGATCGAGAATTCTTCAAATCTTCACGAAATCTTGTCCAAAAGCTTCATTTATTTAGATATCATCTCCAAACTTGTAAAACCAAAAAGAAACCAAAAGACCGCGAAAACCATTTATTCAATCGATAAGTGGTTGTAAACATGCCAAAAAATAAGTCAATACCCATAAAAACAGAACTTACCACCTAGTTACTGGAATACAATCTAGATTTAGGCGACAAAAACAAATGTTAGATCATCTAAACTCGTACTAAGTTTAGACTAGCAATATATAACTACTATTACACAAGTTTGATTTCGTTTAATACCAAACTTGCGTAGATCGATAGGATGTCAATGCCAATTAAATTACTGGATTTCTAGGCATTTGATTTCAGCCCCCAAACATGTGATAGGCTATTGGTAGCACGTTATCATATTTAGTTTAGTGAATACTATCTCATTTTGTGTAATGCCAAACTTGTTTAGATGAAGAGGATGTCAACGATTTCTAGGCATTTTATTTGAGCGCCCAGACGCGGGGTAGAGTTAAGGTTTATTAGGCGTTAGATNCAGTGGCGGATCTACATGAAGCCAAGGGTGGTCACATGAACCACCTAAATTATGTTCATTTTAATGTTTTTGGTACAATTTCCATCTGAAGTTACTAGCACAGTTGGTAAAAATAGCATATTGAACCACCCATTTAAGGGTTCAAGCCTTGCCTAGACCCTTTATTTTCTAAATTTTTAAGTTTGACCCACCATAACTTAAGGTCTAGATTCGCCACTGATTAGGCGTTAGATTTAGTACCTAAACATAGGGTTAGTTTTATAACAGAAATATGTGTCCAAAATTTACATTTTCCTGACTCACCCAATAATCTCAGTAGTTCCAAGAAATTGCTTTTCAATTTCTTAAAAAACATCTCAAATGGATACATCCACCTGCACTGAATAGGTCCGCCGAGTTCGGCTTCGTATGGAAGATGTACGATGAGATGCTCCATTACATTGAAAACCCCCGATGGAAAGATCTTCTCTAAATTGCATAAGATTAGGAATATGTTTTCCTTCATAATTTGCACCCAATTTTTTGCAGAGATCTTGAACACAAGTCTCGAAAAAAGCTTCCAATGCCTACGATCATGAGTTATACATTTATTTATCAATATATATATATATATATTCTACTTAACACATAACGTATAAGTACTTCTACATATAAAATTTACGTACCAGATAGAGTAAGATGTACGTTTCGGGGCAATAGTTCCGCAAAAATGAAAGAAAGCAACCACTCCATGAATACATGACATTCATGACTCTTCATACCCGAAAATTCCCTCTATCCAGTTCTACACAAGTAGCTAGATCTGATGCATATCCATCTGGGAATCAAACCTTATTTTGACACATTTTAATAAGCGCTTCTTGGCAGATGCGGACAATCGGAAGATAGGAACATGAGCTCTTTCACGAGAATCTAGATGCAACTCTTTCCTTGAACATAATAGGGCCAAATCCTTTCTAGAGTTCTTTGTGTCTTTTGATTTGTCGTCATTCATCACAATATGCAAGATGTTATCAAAGAAATTCTTCTCTATATGCATGCCATCCAGATTATGTCGTAGATTTAAGTCATTCCAGTATGGCAATTCCCAAAAGATGCTTTCTTTGTGCGAATGATGCGTCTTACCGTATCGCGGCTTCTTAACCTCGTGACCGTTCCCACCCCATTCAGATGTTCTCCGTGGATTGACTTGCAAAATTCGCTCGTCATAAACTTGGGCACCTGTCAAAGATTCAGATGGATAATCTTTCAGAGCGTGTTTCCCTTTTAAAATTTTTGTTTTATTCTTCTGTAATGGATGATTTGGAGGAAGAAATCGCCGATGACCATCAAACCAACACATCTTCCTTCCATTTGGCAGCTGAAATGCCTTTGTATCGTCCATGCAAATTGGACACGACAATCTATTGTGGGTCGTCCATCCCGAGAGCATACCATATGCCGAAAAGTCATTGATCGTCCACATCACACCACTTTGACGTCAAAATTTGTTCGGCATGATATATCGTATGCATTAACCAAATCTCTTTCAACTCATCGATCAGAGGTTGGAGGAAAACATCAAGACTTTCTCGTAAATGCTTCGGCACAGAGTTCAAAATCGTTAACCATAAAAATTCAGGATTCATACACATATCTGGGGACAATTTATAGGGAGTCATAATCACGGGCCATAGAGAATGATTCTGACATACCAAACGGGTTAAAACCATCCGTGCACAATCCGAGGTAAACGTTTCTTGGTTCTCCAGCAAAGTTAGGATGTTTATGCTGAAACTTTTTCCATTCTGCAACATGAGATGGATGAATCATTGTTCTCTCCTCTGACTCGTGCTCTGTGTGCCATCTCATTTCACTAGCATTCTTCTCCGTCTGATGCATTCTCTTTACTTTGTCCCCAACCGACAAATACCACATTTAACTGTATGGTATTTTTGCCCGTCCGTCGCTACGCTTATACCTGGGTGCTTCAATAACTCTACATTCATCCAATGATTCATCTTCTTTCTAGAATATCATACAATTCTCGATGCACACGTCAATTGTATGATATGTGAGAACTAAATTACGCATCAGTTTCTCTGTCTCGTAATACGAACCGTCGTTTGGTTATCGTCTGACAAAATCCTCGAAATTAGCTGAGTCCAACTGTCTATGCATTTCTCGGCCATATCAAAATCTACCTTCAAGCTCATGTACTTAGCCGCTACAGATAACTACGAGTCCCCTACATGACAACCATCGTACAATGGATTTTTCGCTGCTTCCAACATGTTGAAAAAATTCCTTGTCTCCTCATTTGGACGTTCCTCCTCGTTTGGTTCTACCAGGTTTTGATAACAGTGATCATTAATATGATCGTCTTGGTTATCAAGGTTCAAAGTTTCATTAAAGGCATCGTCAACCATCTCCACAACTTCTTGATGATCACTATGAGTTGGTTGATCGGTATTGACATAATTATAACTTGATCCTGAATCAACATTCAATTCCTCCGCATGTTTATACCAAACGTAGTAATCAGCCATAAATCCTCTGTCTAACAAATGCTTTCAAACATTATGTCCCGGCAGAATTTTTTCGTTATTGCAACTCCTACATGGACAGTAAAACTTACCTCCACTACTTTGCGCAATTGGTTGAGTATTTGTCACATTCATGAATTTTGCAACTTCGGCATAAAAGTCAGCGGCAATGTTGTTCGTCTCCTCATCGATTATTCGGTACATCCACTCTCTCCGATTCCAATTATTATAAGGCCTTATCATAATTTTTTTTTTACTCACTTCTTTCTTATTACTCACTTCTTTCTCATGGGTCTTATATAGACAAAAATTGCGACTACTTTTGCGACTTCGAAGGAGTAGCTAATGTTAGATACACCTACCAATCCAAATTTAAAATGATTTGTAACCAATTTTTTGCGACTCTAGCGACGTAGTCGCTTATTAGTTGCTAATAGAGCGACAATGAAGCGACTACATCCATTTAGCAACTACGTTTGCGAATACAGAGGTGCGACTACATCATGTAGTCATTCATAAGTCGCAAAATATTGCGACTTCAGAGTAGGAGTCGCTGGATAATTGCTACTTAGCGACAACAACAGTGGAGTCGCTCTTTTACGACTATTGTGCTACTACTTTCTGTAGTCTCCCAGGAGTCGCTCTTTAGTCTCCCTGGAATCACAAATATCTACGACTACTTATGGAGTCGCTCTTTAGTCTCCCTGGAATCACAAATATCTACGACTACTTATGGAGTCGCTCTTTGTAATCGCGTGTTTTCTTGTAGTGTTTCTAGGCATTTGATTTCAACGCCCAAACATGTATAGGCTATTGGTAACATGTTATCATATTTAGTTTAGAGAACACTGTCTCATTTTTTCTAATGCCAAACTTGTTTAGATCAAGTGGATGTCAACAATTTCTAGGAATTTTATTTGAGCGCCCAGACACGGGGTTAGAGTTTAGGTTTATTAGGCGTAAGATTTAGCACATGAACATAGGATTAGTTTTATAATAGAAATTTGTGTCCAGGATTTACATTTCCCTGACTCACCCAATAATCTAGGTAGTTCCCAGACCGCCTTAGAATTCCCTAGGTTCAATTGCTTGCTTATCTATTAATCTTTGTTTTCTGTGATATTGATATTTACCGTTAGTTACAAAACCACTATAAATCTGGTCCTTGAGTATTATTACGATTGTACCCGAACACTTACGAATAGTAATCTTGGTTCAAACCTGAGGATATATAGTTGTTGGCGCCATTTTCGGGGACTAATTGTGCCAATTCAAGAGTTTAAGGCTGATATTAGGCTAAGACGTCTTTTTACAATTTTTGTTTGATTTTTTCGTTTTACTGTCTTTTGTTTCAAGTACTTTTGAACAAAGTTTGGACCTACCATGAAACATTTGCGCTACCACAACATCAGATTTAACCCAAGCTACATGAACCATCAACATCAATTTTTTAGAATCGACGATGAAAACGACTTTGAACTGTCTAAATCTCAACTTGATGAGTTTATGGGAATGCTTCAACAACTGATGTGTTGAGTTTTTGATGGTTTTGATGATTGTTTTTCATGCATTTTCATTAGATTATGATGCATATAGAGTTCTTTAGGATGCATTTGCATAGCATATGACATTTTAGGTGCAGAGTTGGAGCTTTACAAGGATTGGACCAAAAGGGATCAAAAAGGAGCAAAAACAACACAAGTCCTGGAATCGGAGGAGTCACACCGGCCAGCTCAGACCGGTGCAACTGACCGGTGCATCACGAGGCGAAACACGGAGAAGTCATACCGGTCACCACATATCGATGCCGTACACCGGAAAAATCGACAGGAACTTCAGAAAACTTGGAGTGGTCAAGATCCCCACCGATGCGCTGACCGATCCACATCCTAGACGTTTGACGGACGAATCATACCGGTCAATCTGAGCGGTACCGACCCCGCGTTTCAAGTTTAATGAGAGTTTTCTTTATAATTTTTTTGCTTACTATATAAAGAGAGTCCAATTACTAAAACCCTAAGTCATTATTATTATTCTACGAACGTTTTTAGTCTATGATTTTCTCTAGTTTTGAGTTTTAGATTTGAGATTTGTCTAAGAGATTCATTGGTGATTTTCTATTGCATTTTTATTTTTTTCTGCTTTTGATTTGTTATTGCTTTGATTTCTTATTCCTTCTTAATCTTAATCCTCCTCACAAACCATGTCTAGAAACTTAAGTGTTCTAGTGATGGGTTGTGAGTAGTTCCATATAGCTTATGGATTATTAGGAATGGGTTTATTGGATTGCTAGAAATGGTTTAGGGTTGAATAGATTTAATGTCTTCGTCAATTTCATGATCTTAATGCTATAATAGGAGTAGCTAACCTAATCTATATCATAGGAAAAATCCTGCCCGGAAGGTGTTTGATAATATTCCTGAACTAAGTGAATTTGGTGTTAATCAATGCTATCCAATGGATTGTTTTAGGATTGGTTAATTGTTACATGAAATTGTGTTTCTTGCTTCCTGATTATGTTTAATTTTCAAGTGATTGTGTAGTTGCATGATTAAAAAAGGGTTTCTATCACGGGAGTGAAATGACTTACATTATATATTTCTAGACATAAGACAAGCTTGATTGTGTGAATTAAAATCATAACTAGCATGAATACACTGCCCATTTTGATTGCCCTGATCCATGAGTTATTCGTATATTTCTGAATTTTCATTTCTTGTCATCAATTTTTAGGATTGTTTAGTGACATAACAATTTCCTAATTCAAACCTAGACTTACCGAAAACCATAACAAAACTAATGCGTTGTTTTCCCCTGAGTTGGTTCGACAAACCCCCACACACTTACGACTATACACAATGATTGATAGAGTAGGGAAAAATCCTATTTATCAACAACTTCTAGTGGGGGGGGGGAGAAACAATTTAATTACAATAGTAACACAATCTTCTAGAAGTTTCAGAGTGAAGTTGGTTCTTTCCGCACTCACATTACGGTACTAGAGACACATCTAACTCTAGTGTCCGATATCAATGAGGCACTTCAAAGAACACCACCAAAAGGGGCTGAACTGGAAATAAGGGAATTTTTGATGCAATCACCCCGAGGAGTGGGAAAATCGCTGAAAAAGTCAACCGATCGGTCTCCAGCTTAGTTCGATCAATCGATTTTCCAATATTGCACTGACTAATCAGTCCCATCTCAGACTGATAAATCCATAAATTATTCAGAAATTTGCAGTAGTACTTAAGGATTGAATCCACAAAGACTAAAGTGGAAACACAAAGAGACTTATAGACCTAGTAAGATCTAAGACCAAGACAATGAATGATGGTGATTGGTAAGTAGGAATAGAAACAATAAGCAAAGAAATCAGACGTAGATATAGAAAGATAAGCAGACAATCAAACCTAGGAAATTCTAAAGGAGATGTTTCAGGATCTGCTCACGTATTTGGGAAGAAAGAAAAACTAAGATATTAGCACTTTTCAATTTCTAATGTAGAATAACCTGTGTTACTGCCTGCTAACTCTACACTTAACTAGCCCTCTGAAACCTAACACTCCGTCACCCGATGCTAAGCCCAATAACCTAGACTCCTTGATAATCTAACTTTCGTTGACATCCCTTCGAGCTAGGCAAACTATGATCAAAAAAGTCTACCCAATGTTCCCTCTACGTGAATTATATTGTAGATTAGTCATGTGTAAAATGAGCAACAACATGGTCTCTAAGTATGAGGAACAACATATCACCAAGGGAAGACCCAATACTATGCCACTCGATGCAAAATCCAATAACCAAGACGCTTAGGATATCAAACAACTAAAAAAATTTGAGGTGACAAAACCATGTAGACGAGTTGATGGAAATTTGGTTTAATGACCTCGCCCGAGTAATTCAATATTATGATCTGGAACAATTGGAACATATGTTGGGACAACAACATTCTCACTCTCTACTGGAACTCAATACAGATGTTGGAATAGTTAGAACACTATTGACTACATCATCATTAAAAACACAACCAACCGGAGTTAGACTGAGCAATATCACTTGGGGACTCTCCCAAAAAGTGTGTTGAGACAAAAATATCAAGAAATTTATCCTCATAAAATTCTTTTCAAAATCAAAGACCCATCAACCTTTCTTGACATAGGTTCTCGCGAACAAATATGTATATTTTACTCTTACTCATGATTTTCTTCCCAAGATGACGCTGATTATAAATATAAAGAAGGCATCCAAATACGCACAAATTTGTAAAGGAAGGCCATAAATAACTTCATGAATATATATTTCAGATGAGTTTAGTATGCAACATTAGCCAACCTGAGTACTTTGATTTCAGCCCAAATTGCAAGTAAGATTATTATATTTTGTCAACTGCAAGTAATATTACATGTGAAGAAATTTGTATTGTATGTAAAACAGAATTAATCAAATTGATCCCATATAGTTTTCTCTCTCTAAGAAAAAGACGATCTTAGCGATTATAGCCGTTTATACCCGTTGGCCCTTCTTTTCGATCTGGCGGGTGCCGCCTCCGGCGTCCGGTGACCATGGGCGGCCGGAAGAACAAAGCAAAGCCGATAGTCAATCCACCTCCACTTTTCATTCGACAGAGAGGTCCCCCTCTGATGTCTCTCCATCATATTCGCCGATGTCTGCGAGATCGGCGGGAACAACTACTCCGGCGATTGAGTCCTTCGCGTTGAGAGAATCTCGCCCTCGACCAACGATTGATCCGGTTACGGACAAACAAGCTGACCCCTCACTTCTAAGGCAAAGGAAGGAACTTGAAGCTGCCGTTGGTGGATCTTCAATTGTGGTGCTCCCAGTGGTCTTAACGGAAACCAACCAACCGTCTAAATCACAGGAATCAACGGAACCTCCTATGAGTAAAAAAAACTTGGCTGAGGAGAACCGGATACTGGTCACCAGCCAACAATCACCGCTAGATCTGAACGAGACTCCACAGATCTCACTTCTCAGCATCTTCCAACTTACCAGAGGATTCTGGGAACTCCACGCCGGTAACAAATACCCACGAACAACAACAAAACACTAATATCTGCTCTCTTGACTCTGATGTAGGTACTCAGGTACAAGCAGCTGCTCAAAATGTGGCAAATACTTCTGAGGGTGAAGGAATTGCTGCTCCAAATCCAAGTAACAGACCGGTTTTGTGGGCTAATATCGTCGAACAATCTTCCAGATTGGTGGAAGAGGGCTCTCTGAAGATACATCACTCGGGTGCTCCCTTGATTCGCATTCCGAGAGAGGATATTGATAGCGCTAAAGATGAATTCAAAGACTATCTAGTAGCCAGATTCCCTTAGCAGGTCCCAGTGATGGGGAAAGTTATTGGCATCATGAATGCAGTTTGGGCGAAGAAAGGTCCAAGGATTTTCGTACATAAGCTTGATCACTCGGCTTATTTGTTGAGGGTACCACATCCGGATACGAGGGAGACTCTGCTCAGTAGATCAGTGTGGAGGTTAGCTGGCTCCCCAATGTACATCTCATGCTGGAACCCAGCTCTCGAACCAAAGCAAGGACCCTTGAGCAACGTCCGTGTAGAGGTTGAACTAAGAAACCTTCCAGTGATCATGTTCACTAACTGTATCCTCCAGAGGCTGGCAACGGGCGTAGGCAAGCCCATAGCTCTCTCACCTGAAACCGAGAGGAAGGAGAATCTAGAAGTTGCGAAGATTACAGTGGAGGTTGATCTAACTAAGCCTCTTGTGGATAAAATCTTCTCTAGCTGCCCGGACGGATTAGAGCTTGAGATTCATGTCTCTTACCCGTGGCTACCGCCAAAATGCAGCCATTGTGAAGTCTTTGGTCATGATATTGAACAGTGTCTGATTTTACATCCCCGACCAACATTTGTGGTTGTTGAACAATCCCGGAGAAAACACAATCGGTCCCGTAGTAGACAGCGAAGAAGAGCAAGATCCCGGTCTCGAGTTTGGGTCCCAAAGTCTCGACCAGCTGCTATTGAGGCAGAGGTTACTCCTGAAGACCCTCAATCTATTATTCAAACTGCAGCGCAAACCAAGCCAAATGAAAATGTCTCGGATATGGCTGCTACTGTTTCTACATCAGTTTCCGAGAGTCACTCTAAGAGCTCGGAGGATCCTACTGCCAACGTTTCTGCTTCTCAGAGTACATAGCCGGCCTGTTCGTCGGCTGATCCCGTTAATACACCACCTCAGCCGTTACCTCTTCATGAAGACACTGTTGTCAGTGCAGAGGGATATTCAGTTTCAGACAAGCCTCCCCCCGATGGGGGTAGGAGTTGAGGGGCTCCCACCCTCCATCTCCGCTTAATCTTCTCTCATATTTTGCCCATGTTTTTTGGTTGGAATGTTTTGTGGCTCAATAGCTTAGCTCGTCAAAATTCAACAAGGCAGTGGATTATAGACCACAAGCCTCTTTTTGGTGCGTTGCTAGAAACGCGTATTTTGCCAAATAATAAGGAGAGAGTGGAGAAGGTTATCCCTAGAGGGTGGAACTATCTTGGTAACTTTGGAGATCAGTTGGCTGCTCGTATTGTTGTTGTTTGGTATCCTTGAGTTTCTATCTTTTGCTACAAGATGTCTGCTCAAATGATAACTTGTGGTGTCACAATTCAGTCGTTGGGAATAGGTTTTACAGTCTCATTTGTGTATGGATCGAATCTGTTAAGTGAACGGCGGAGTCTTTGGACTGAATTATCTGAAGTACAGATCGGGAATCCACTTGGATCTTCTCCCTGGGCGGTTGTGGGGGACTTTAACCAAATTCTTCGACTAGTCCATCATTCTAATGCTGAAACGGACTAGATTGATGTTAATGGCATGGAAGACTTCACTGAAGCTTTACAGAATGCGGATCTGATTGAAAGTCCATCTAAGGGGCTGAGGTTTTCTTGGTGGAACAAACAAACACACAGGCTCATAGCGAAGAGGATTGATCATGTGTTGGTAAATGCAACTTGGACAACAACTTTTCCCTCTGCTTTTGCGGAATTCTTAACTCTGGAACAGTCAAATCATACTCCCCTATTCTTCTCGATGCCGGACTGTATTACGAGGAGGATATCTCCCTTTCGCTTCTTTGTCCACCTTATTGATCATGCTGAGTTCAAGGAAACAGTTGAGTACAATTGGAATCTAGAGTCGCAGTCGGGTTCCCATCAGTTCAGGTTGGTGCAAAAGTTGAGAGCTCTTAAAAAGCCCATCCGAGATCTTAACAGGACGCATTAAAGTAGACTATCGCAGCGTGTGCGTGACCAGAAGGAAAAGGTTGATTCGATTCATCGCTAATTGCTAACGGACCCATCCCCACAACTCTCAGATTTGGAGCGGTTAGAGTTTACTCATTTGGTTCATTTAAAGGAAGCTGAAGAAAATTTCTATAAGAAAAAGGCAAGAGTAAGATGGTTAAAGTCTGGCGATCGCAATACATCGTTCTTTCATAAGTCCGTTATTGCTCATCAGACTCGCAACCATATTCACTATCTTGTGGATCATAATGGGCGCCGTCTTCAGGAGACTATGGATTTAAAATCTCATGTGGTGGATTATTTCAAAGCTATTATGGGAACTGGTCCTCCGGCGCAAACTGTGCAAAATCTTCGAAATATTCTAAGTGCGACCCATCCCTACAGATGCTCCGATATCTTAGCGGCCAAGCTTTGCTCTCCATTCTCAGATTCAGACATCAGAGATGCTCTATTCTCATTACCGGAGGATAAATGCCCTGGCCCAGACGGTTACCCGGTGGAGTTCTTCAAGTCATCTTGGGACATAGTTGGTGATTTTTTCACACTGGCGGTTAAGGAATTCCTTACGAATGGAAGATTTCTAAAGGAGGTCAATACCACGGCCATAGTGTTAATCCCTAAAACGGATGGTGCAACTCCTTTGAAAGATTTCAGACCGATAAGTTGTTGCAACACAATATATAAGGTTGTTTATAAACTACTAGCAAATCGCCTCAAGCCGGTACTTAAGGACTGCGTTCTTCCAAATCAGGCGGCTTTTTGTTGGGCAGAATTCTTGGGGATAATGTATTATTGGCATCTGAGATCATTAGGGACTTTCATAAGCCGACTTCTCCTAAGGCAGCAGTGCTGAAGGTGGACATACGAAAGGCCTTTGACTCGGTACATTGGAATTTTGTCTTTGACCTTCTTCACGCTTTGAACTTCCCTGCTATATTCATCACTTAGATTACCCAATGCATCACCACAGCCTCGTACTGCATCATGTTAAACGGAGAGCTTGTTGGGTTTTTTAGGGGGGCAAAAGGCCTTCGTCAGGGTGATGCTCTATCTCCGTATATATTCATACTGATCATGGATATCCTAACTCGGATGCTCAATGATGCGATCAGACAGGGAACAATCTCACCCCACTTTAATTGTGTGAACTCCGATATATCTTGTCTCGCTTTTGTTGATGACTTGTTAATTTTTTCAGATGGGGCGGAGTCATCTCTAATGGAAGTGGTTGGAATTCTTGATCGCTTTGGAGATATGACGCGACTTCGAATGAATGTTCAGAAAACTGATTTATTCATTGTGGGAGTGTCAGAAGGGGAAAGACAGAAGTTGAGCTCTATCACGGGGTTTAATATTGGAACCCTACCTACCTCGGGTTGCCTCTAAACTCCATTAAGCTTAACTTCGCCGGGTTACAACCTTTCATAGAGCGTATCCGAAATAAATTGAGTTCTTGGACTGTTAAATATTTGTCATATGCAGGAAAAATCAGATTAATATCAACAGTTATCTATGGGATGGTCTATTTCTGGAGTCAAGTGTTTGTGCTTCCATAGAAGTTTTATAGGCGAATTGATTCTATGTACTCAGCCTTCCTTTGGAAGAACTCCACAGCTTCTGCATCTGGGGCAATGGTTTCATGGAATGACATATGCAAACCCAAAGATGAAGGAGGCTTAGGGCTTCGGCGATTTGATGATATGCAACTAGTCTTTCGATTGAAACTTGTGTGGTGTCTGTTTTCGCAGGCTGAGTTTATATGGGTGCAGTGGGTCAAAAGCAAGATTCTTAAAGGAATCAGTTACTGGTGGATTGAGGAATCACCAAGGTTCTCTTGGCTCATAAATCAAATGTTAAAGGTCAAACCATACATGAAACAGTTTATCCCATCCGAGGTTCGGGACGGAGAATCAACTTCCTTTTGGAAAGACCGATGGACACCAATGAATGATCTGTTCGATTGGTTTTCTAACTCGGAACCATCACAACTAGGCCTCCCTCTCAAATCAATGGTGTGTGACGCAGTCCGAGACGGTGGATGGAGTTTTAGAGCTGCCCGGTCATCATAAGCGGAGGAATTTCTGGTCTTTATAACAACAATACCGCCACCAACACAGGATCGTGGCTCTGATCTCTTTCTATGGTGAGCTTCAGAGGATGTCTACAAGCCGAACTTCAACTCCAAGACTACATGGAATCAACTGCGTGCTCACTCTCCTGCTGTCTATTGGAACCGTGTAGTGTGGTTCAAGGAATCGATACTGAGTCACAGTTTCATCCACTGGTTATCCATACTCAACCGACGCCCTACTAGGGATCGTTTGCTGTCATGGGGACTTAATATTTCGCCCAGTTGCCTGCTTTGCCAAACTGCTAATGAATCACATACTCATATATTTTTTTGATTGTAGGTACTCCAAGGAGATTTGGTCATTCTTTGCTACCCGTGTTGCGGTTGGAGCCCGTCTGATCACCAGCAGGCAATTGCTTGGATTCTAGCTCATCCATCGGCGTTAACGCGTCAACAAAAGACTATCCTCAAGCTCATCTTGCACGCATCTGTGTACTCCATATGGAGGGAACGTAACCTCAGAATCTACACTGAAGAACCATGAAGAGAACCTCTGGAAATAAAACGCCAAATAGACAAGCTGATGCGAGCTCGTTTGATCTCTTTACCAAGGAAACCCCACGACAGTGAACCGTCTCTACTTGAGTACTATTTTGGTTTTATCCCCCGTGTTGAGTAGATTTATTTCTCTCATCACTTTGCTATTTTAGCCTGCCCTTAAGGTCTACTTTTTTTGTCTCACTCTTTATGAGTGCTCTGTTTTTTTTCTTTCTTTTCCTCTCTTAGGTTTTGTACAGTTGCTTTTTTTTATATATCATTCACCTTTTATAAAAAAAAAAATATTACATGTGAAATGAAAATAGATCTTTATTACCGATATAGTATCCAATACTTTGATCCATATTTTACGAATTTTATTATGTGAGTGATGTGTTAATGCGCTGACAAAAAAAAAGTGATGTGTTAATGCGCTGACAAAAAAAAAGTGATATGTTAATATCTTAAATCAGCAATCAAGATAAGATATAAATAATTTATTAGAAGTATTAATCAATCTATTCTTTCATAATTGATTTTAATTTAACAGTTTTTCGTTTTCTTTTTGTCAACATAAATTTTTCGTTTATTAACTAAATAAGTAAATTTTATTAGCAGTAATAAAGTGGGATTAAGTTCAAAACAAACAAGAAGAGTGAGTTTTTCATGTTATAATTCCCCAACAAAACTTATAATGAAATATAAATTATTTAACTCGGAACTCCTGATTTTCTAATTCTTGAAATAAATTGTTGTATCATATTTTTCGGATTTATTTTGTCAACTATATTTTCTGGATTTAACATTAAAGTTTGTGCACATTTAATGAATGCACATAGTTGTATTGATATTCCTTCCAAATAGGATTTATCCCTATATATTAAATGAGAAGCATTTTTGCTGACGTGTCAACACTAGAATCATTTT
>OVAU01000557.1:0-19544 GCA_900406315.1 Biscutella laevigata subsp. laevigata
AAATGGACATGGACACAAATGGATACGGACACAAATGGACACGGACACAAATGAACATGAACACAAATGGACAACAAAATCGATGGACACAAATGGACATGTCCAACTGGACATGGATAGCCCATTTGACCGACCCTCCACCACGTACTTTACATTTGAACTTTATATATTCATCCAAATATTTCCCAAAGCCGGACAATCTTTTCGTAATGGGCCTCAATGACTCATTTATAACAGGCTTTTCTTTTGTAAAAACGAGGCCCATTAATATATGCGACAAACCTTAATGAGACCTTATAAATAAATAGCAAATTAGGGTTTCTTATACTCTCTAGCGCAATCGCAGCCGGATAAACCCGAGGAGAATTCTCTCAGAGAAAGGAAGCTCATTCCACCGTCGCAGTCATGGGTCGTATGCACAGTGGAGGGTTAGTCTTTTTGTTTCTTCCTCAAATCTGATTAAGTATTGTTTGAAAACTGCTTCTCTTGTATTTATCGTATCTGTTTTGTGTTCTGCAGTAAGGGAATCTCAGCATCTGCTTTACCTTATAAGAGATCAGCCCCGAGTTGGCTCAAGACAACTTCTCAGGATGTAAGATTAGTAAACGATATCTATTTATATTTCGATTTAATTCTACCTCTTGCAAAGCCTGATCGTTAGCTTAAGTTTAGTTAACGATTTGAATTGTTGAAGATGCAAATCATCTGCATTTAGGATTTTCTTAGCAGAAGTATTGGAGTCCTAAACAACTTTCTTGAGTATTCATGTAATGTCTATATAGGATACTTGTCTTTGTGATACCTGCAAATCATTTGATGATCGTCTGTGAGATCCACAAAGTTTAAGATAGATAAAATTAAGAGTTTAATGGTTTTTAAAAAAAAATCTTTTGATGAGTATACTATCTATGAGAATGTTTTGTGCGGCTTTGAGAGTAATGTGTTTAGTCTGATTGTTCTTTGTTTTGATGGAAACATAGGTTGATGAGTCCATTTGCAAGTTTGCAAAGAAAGGTTTGACTCCATCGCAGATTGGTGTCATTCTTCGTGACTCTCACGGAATCCCACAAGTGAAAAGTGTTACTGGAAGCAAGATTCTGAGAATTCTTAAAGCTCATGGTACTTTTTTATCCTGTCTAGAGTCTTCATTGATGTATGTTTGTGCTCGTCTAAACATTCGAGACAGCTAAAACGCGTTTGTAATGTCCCTTAAGGTCTTGCTCCTGAGATTCCTGAGGATCTGTATCACTTGATCAAGAAAGCCGTTGCTATCCGCAAGCATCTTGAGAGGAACAGGAAAGACAAGGATTCCAAATTCAGACTGATTCTTGTAGAGAGCAGAATCCACCGTCTTGCTCGTTACTACAAGAAGACCAAGAAGCTCCCACCTGTCTGGAAGTAGTAAGTACTTAATGGCACTTTAAGAGCTCTTTATCTCACTTTTGAATTCTGATCTAAATTTATTACACTTGTTTTTTGCAGCGAGTCTACTACTGCTAGCACTCTTGTTGCGTAAGAGTCCTTCAATAACAGACAATATCATCGGCTGCGTAGCAACTCAACTTCTTCTACATTTGGATCTATGTATCTGTTTTCGCTAGTTTTGATGTGTTTTGAACTTGCATTGAAATTTTGAATTTAGGGAACAAACTTGTTTATGCATTTTATTCAGTTTGTTTAATTTTCATTTCCGATTTCATACTGATCAATGAGTTATAATTTACGTCTTCTTAATTACTAGTATAGTTTCAGAAAATTGACAGTTCATCACATGAGGAAAAGAGTGCGAGTCCCGCTTGTGTTATCGTCATGATAACGACATTGACAACGTAGCTTTCTTCTCTTGTCGTTAGTTAGGCTTAGGAGTTAGGAATTAGGATATTCGGATGTGTCAAAAGGCAGAAACTTCACCATTCCTCTTACCTTGGCCTCATCAAATATGGATATAACTTAAATGAAGAACCAAACCTTATCCTTTGTTATCTTGTCCACAAGAATTCAGATAATGCTTGTGTCAGTACTATGTAGCTTCTTCTTGTCTGTAACCACTAAAGAACTGGCTGAATTTCAAGCATTAACATTACACAAATATTCATCGTAGTTTTACATTGTCTTCCAAATCGTTCCTTCTCTCAAGACCAAAACCTATGTCGACCAGAAAATACAATAAATAAGAAAACGAAAGCCTGCTTGTCTCGTTGCACTTTATTGTTTGAGACAATGTTGCGAAAAGCTTCAGGTTCAGACTAACCAAGCTCAAAGGAGATTGGTCTGGTCTTAGATGAGAGACTTAGCTGCATCAACAACGGCTTCAACGGTTATACCAAACTCCTTGTAGAGTATGTTCGCTGGTGCACTTGCTCCAAAAGAATTAATACCAATGGACTTTCCTTTGCCTCCAACAATCTTTCCCCATCCGAAAGTCGAAGCTGCTTCGATACTGACTCTAGCTGACACATCAGATGGCAAAACGCTTTCTTTGTACTCATCTGATTGCTCGTCGAAGAGTTCCCAACACACGAAAGACACAACTCTAACGGTTTTGCCATCTTTCCTAAGCACTTCTGCAGCTTGTGCAGCAATCTCTAGCTCAGATCCAGTTCCAATCAAGATAACATCAGGTTTGTTTCCTGAAGAGTTGTCAGAGATTGTGTATCCACCTTTTTCGACTCCTTCAATTGATGTACCTGGAAGTTGTGGCAGCTTTTGTCTAGACAAAGCTAAGATTGATGGTGTCTTGCGTTTGGTGACAGCAATCTTGTAAGCACCAGCTGTTTCGTTACCATCGGCTGGACGGAACATGAGAGTGTTGGGCATTGCACGGAAACTTGCAATGTGCTCAATGGGCTGATGGGTTGGTCCGTCTTCACCAAGACCAATGGAATCATGGGTCATAACATAGATAACACCAGCTTCGGACAAAGCTGAGATTCTCATGGCACCTCTCATGTAGTCAGTGAAGACAAAGAAAGTTGCACAGTAAGGGATAAGACCGGGGCTGTGAAGGGCAATGCCGTTGCAGATGCCTCCCATTCCATGCTCCCTAACACCAAACCTAAGATTTCTTTCTTCAGGTGTGGCCTTTTGGAAGTCACCAAACGCTTTCAGCAATGTCATGTTGGAAGATGCAAGGTCGGCACTTCCACCAAGGAAACCGGGGACAACTTTAGCGAGTGCATTCAGACATTGCTGTGACAGGTTTCTGGTGGCATCACCTGGGGACTCTGGTGTATATGTCTAAAAATGGTAAAAAGAAAGATGTTATAAAACCCATATCTAGAATACCAATTTGATTGTATAGAATACAGAGAGAGTTCTACTCACAGGTAGTGCCTTCTCCCAACCAGCAGGTAATTCACCCGTGATAATAGATTTCAACTCTGCAGCTTCCTCGGGGAACTTTTTTTCATAATCTGCAAACTTGGCATTCCAGTCAGATTCAAGAGCAGTGCCTTTAGGTGTATGACGGCTCCAGTGGCTAGAAAAGTGCAAGTCAAGAGTAAGTCATCAAATCAACTTCCATAGCACAAAACCAAACAGATGGCTTAAATTTACTTACCTTTTAACTTCTTCAGGTACCTGGAATGGCTCATATGGCCATCCAAGGTTATTTCTGGTAGCCTCAACTTCCTTCTCACCAAGTGCAGCTCCATGGACACTGTATGAGTTTGCCTTGTTGGGAGACCCATAACCAATTGTAGTCGTGACCTGCAGATTTATTGGGATACAACCGAAATGGTAAATCAATACCAAAGGTCTTTAGACCCACCCGGTGTTTGATGGTCAAAAATAGTGTACAAACCTTTATCAATGTGGGCTTGTCTGTAACAGCTTTAGCTTCCTTAATGGCAGCACGGATCTCGTCATACCCAGTGTTTCCATTCTTCACCCAGATAACGTGCCATCCAAGGGCTTCAAAACGCTTGTCCACGTTCTCGGTAAAGGCAATTTCTGTGTCTCCATCAATGGAGATGTGATTATCATCGTAGAAAGCAATGAGCTTTCCAAGTCCCCAATGACCAGCCAGAGAGCAAGCTTCATTTGAAATACCCTCCATCTGACAACCATCTCCGAGGATCGCATATCTAGACAAACCAATCAAAAACAGTATTTTCTGATTCACTACACAAATGAGAAATGGTAAGCTGCACAGAAATACTTTCGTATATTACGTGTAGTGGTCGACAACTTCAGCATCGGGTTTGTTGAATCTAGCAGCCAAGTGCTTCTCAGCAAGAGCTAAACCAACAGCATTTGCAATTCCTTGTCCAAGAGGACCTGCATAGCAGCCAAAGCAGACAACACAACTGTAAGCATGGACACAAAAAGCTTTCTGCGATTCAATTGAACCAAAAGCTATAGAAGCAAAGTCCCAAACCAGTAGTGACTTCAATTCCAGGAGTCTCAAAATTCTCAGGATGTCCTGGTGTCTTGCTTCCCCATTGACGGAAATTCTTCAAATCGTCCTCCTAATAAACAGATCAAGAGCTTTTTAAGTAAATAGATTGAATCTGTGAAATTCACTGAAGTAGCTACATTCGTTAGTTAGGAGCAGATCGTAAGCCATTGCTAAATTGAGTAGCTAAGTTCAATAAGCTAAAGCAATAAAAAAAAACCGTCAGTGGCGAAAACAAAGAAGAGATCACATACCAGGACACTGTCGAATCCAGCGAGATGAAGCAACGCGTATAGCAACATACATCCATGACCAGCAGATAGAACAAATCGGTCACGGTTGAACCAGTAAGGATTCGTGGGATTATACCTCATAACCTCATCATACAAAATGTGAGCCATCGGTGCACAACCCATAGGAAGCCCAGGATGACCTGATTTCGCCTTCTCCACCGCATCTATAGCCAAAAACCTGATCGCGTTGACTGATTTATCCACAAGAGACGAATCGGTAGCCGGCTCAGCTGTCTCAACAGCTGCAGCGCGAATGAGAGGGCGGAGAGAGCGGATTTTGCTCATGGAGGCTGCGTTACGTCGACGAGACGAAGCAGAGACACGTGAACCGGTGGATTTGAGTCCAGAAAAAGCTGGTAACGAGACGCGTTGGTCAGAACCATGGTGAGAGATGGCACGAGCTAGGAGAGCTTGAGAGAGAGCGAGAGAAGAAGTCGAAGCCATTTGTTTAATCGCTCAATTTGTAGTAGAGAGAAGAAAGAAGCTTTAATGGTGAAGAAATGAAAAAGATGAGAGACTCTCTGCAACTTATTTTATGAGTTGAGAGATTTTTAGCCAATCAAACAAAATTTCTCCCATCTCTTCGAACTGACTAAGGGACAAGTAGGATCAAATCTGACCGTTGAATTCATTTAACGGATATCATCGTAACCGTTGATTGAGGCTAAGAGTTCAGTGATCCTCTATGCCTTGGTCTTTTTTTGACAACATTGTCCTTTTTCAGATAGTCTTTGGATATTCCGCCATGATAACTTTTTTTCTTTTTCTCTTTTTCAATTTTATTTTAGTTTTTATTAACAAAATTAGGATGGACGATTTGGCTCTAGTTATTCGAAACCAATTTAGTTTGGGTTATTCGAATTTCAATTTTTATAATTTTTACAAAATATGTAATTATATATAAATTTAAGATTGGTTTGGTTCGAATTATTTTAGATTTTGATTCTTTCATTTTCATTTAGAAATAGTTTATATTGGTTCGTATTCAGATTTTGCTTAGTTATATTAAAATTAAATCTAATTAATTAATTTAAATTAATATTTTAGATTTTAAATATATTTAAATATAATTTTTATATTTCTTTTGGTAAACCATTCAGCTTTATAAACTTGTTTTGACTAATTTGATATATAATTAAAATTTTCATTTAGAATTTTAGAATTTAAAATTTTTTATTTGAATTTGATTTGATGAATTTATTCGATTCAATAAGTTACCACTCGATTCTATAATTTTGTAACCTAAATAAAACAATGTGAAAAGAATTTTATAAATCCAAGAGATTCAAGTAAATCTGGTTTGGTTCAGAAATGTATGGGCCGGAAAAGCCCAAACTTAGTGGGCCTAGCGAACTCATCGTCTTTCTTTTTTATATGTTCGAACCGATCGAGTTCAAGTTCGATTAACTCCTGAGTTCCAGTTCCGAGAGAGTATTTTGTCGGCGAACAGATTTTTTGAGGGCGGGAATTTATTGAATTCGCTTACTGTGAAATCGCTTTGTCTATTTAGTTTTTGCAGTGAGAGAGTAATGGCAGCTAGAGAAGAGGGAAGTTTACCGGCGAAAATTGAAACCGAGGCGGCTATGATTGGAGAAGAGGAAGAAGACGACGAACATGATTCGAAGGAGAGAGTGCTACAAAGATACTTTTTGCAAGAATGGAAACTCGTTAAATCCCTTCTCGATGATATTGTTGCAAATGGCCGTGTTGTTGATCCTTCTTCTGTTAAGAAGATCCGATCTATCGTACGTTTCTTATACTTTTTACTTTGTCTACTTGATTGAACCGTGAGATTCGTCTTCCGAAATTGTGTTTTTGTTGTTGTATTGTAGATGGATAAATACCAGGAGCAAGGTCAACTAGTGGAACCGTATTTAGAGAGCATAGTTTCTCCACTAATGTTAATCATCCGCTCTAAAACAGTTGAATTGGACTCTAGATCCGATGAAATTCTCGAAATAGTCAAGCCAATAAGCATCATTATCTATAGTTTAGTTACTGTCTGTGGGTATAAAGCTGTTATCAAGTTCTTTCCGCATCAAGTATCCGATCTAGAACTCGCTGTAGCGCTCCTGGAGAAGTGCCATAGCACGACTTCTGTTTCATCCTTGAGGCAAGAAAGTACTGGAGAAATGGAAGCCAAATGTGTTACTCTTTTGTGGCTTTCAATCCTCGTGTTGGTCCCGTTTGATATTTCTTCTGTTGATACAAGCATTGCAAACGACAAGAGCTTTGGTGTGGACGATCTTGCTCCTTTGGTACTAAAGATATTAGGTTTCTGTAAAGACTATTTGTGTAGTGCTGGCCCTATGCGCAGGATTTCGGGATTGCTCCTCTCTAAGCTTTTAACGCGTCCGGATATGGGAAAGGCATTTGCAAGGTCTGTTCCTATCACCATAAATGCTTCAGCTCTGAGTTTTGTTTATGTGTTTCCACGCTGTTACGCTTTGAACGTTTGACTTCATCAGGTGGACTGACTTTTATTTTTTCTTGCACTGTGGCATTTCCGTTTCAGTTTTTTTGAGTGGTCACATGAAGTTTTGTCTTCTAAGGAAGATAGTATCACGAACAACTTTCGACTGCTTGGTGTGATGGAGGCTCTGGCTGCAATTTTCAAGGTTTCTTTTTGTAACATGGAATTGTTAATGGTCCATACATAACACATTAGACATATGTAGATTGTCAGTAACGTAAATATCCGACGATTTGCATGTTTTATCTCGTAGGAAGTATTGCTGGTTTTGGTGACTTAAGTTTTTGTATTTTGCATTGGATCTTATATCTCTACTATCATTGGCAGACCGCTAGCCAGAAAGTCTTGCTAGATGTGCTTCCTGTTGTTCTGAATGATGTGACGGATCTAAGCAAATCAAGTGCAGTAACTAGAAGTCCTCTGCTTCGCAAGTATCTGGTCAAGTTAACACAGAGGATAGGCCTTGTTTGTCTTCCTCATCGGTCACCTTCCTGGCGCTATGTGGTACATACCTTTTAGCTCGTACAATAGTAATGCAAATAGCAACTTTCTCTGCATGGGCTTTCACATGTTAGGACTTGTGGTTTCTTCTCTTAATTAACGAAGTCTTTGGTAGTCATTCTCAGTTTGCCATCTGAAACTTGTTTATTGAATCATTATGCAGTCTCAAACCGCCTCCCTTTCTGAGAATATGAGCTCGGCCCGAAAATTGGCGCCTCATAATGCTGCCATTGCTGTATCACAACCAGAAAGTTCGGATGATCAAGAGGATGAAGATATGGATGTTCCTGAAATCTTAGAAGAGATAATCGAAGCACTACTCTCTGGTTTGAGGGACACGGTATGTTTAGTAGTTGACGATACTACTATTAGGCTGATTACTAGATGTCCACATAATATTTGCAACAAGCTATTTGATGCAATCCTTTTCGCCGCATGAAACTTTAAGCTGTCAACTAAACAATCTCACATGTTAGTATGTTACTAGTATTTGCAAGCATTGTCCTTCCAAAAATTTATTTAGTTTTGAACCGTGTAGGACACCGTGGTTCGCTGGTCTGCTGCAAAGGGTGTAGGTCGTGTAACTTCACGACTAACATCTGTTCTTTCCGAAGAGGTGTTGTCATCTGTATTGGAGCTGTTTTCACCAGGAGAGGTACTCATAATAGATATCTCGCATGTGGTACAAAATTCGAATTAAAACAGGCCTTACCTAGCTGTCAATTATTGTGATTCTCATAATATTCAGGGAGATGGCTCGTGGCATGGCGGTTGTTTGGCTTTAGCTGAACTAGCTCGTAGAGGGTTACTATTGCCTAGAAGTTTCCCACAAGTTGTCCCTGTAATTGTGAAGGTCTTACTCTATCCCATAATTCCCATTTACAGGATGACTTACTTTAGCTAGTCAATGTATACGAAGCAATGTGATCACTCACCCAAATTGTTCGGAAGCTCTATGGATTTTCATCGAAGTATCATTTACAGGCACTTCATTATGATGTCCGTAGAGGTCCACACAGTGTTGGATCTCATGTGCGTGATGCAGCTGCCTATGTTTGTTGGGCATTTGGGCGCGCCTATTTCCACAAAGATATGAAAAACGTGCTGGATCAGCTTGCACCAGATTTATTGATAGTGGGTTCCTTCGATAGAGAGGTACTAATCACTCTTTTGACTATAATTTGATCGCCATTCCTACCTAATTTTAACAATTGATTTATTGTAGATCTCTTCAGTGTGTAAAGTTTATTCATTTTTTTATCAGGTGAACTGTAGAAGGGCTGCTGCTGCTGCTTTCCAAGAGAATGTGGGAAGGCAAGGAAATTACCCTCATGGGATAGACATAGTGAACATTGCTGACTATTTTTCCCTGTCTTCTCGGGTGAACTCTTACCTTCAGGTTGCTGTTTCCATTGCTCAGTATGAAGGGTATCTATATCCTTTTGTGGATGAATTGCTATACAACAAGATCTGCCACTGGGTATGCTTTGTTTGATATTTGTTCGCCTCTGATTTCTCTGTAAAATTAATCTCTCTTTAAGGTCCTGCTTGTATTTGATGCACAACAGTTTTCTCTCAAGTGTTCAACTATAATTTGATTGGGAACAGTATCAAATCGTGTTCCTAGTTATATATTCCATAATATGTTAATTATTCAATTTTGTGATTTCAGGATAAAAGCTTGAGAGAACTTGCTGCGGAAACTCTTGCTGCTCTTGTCAAATACGAGCCTCTGCACTTTGACAGCTATGTGCTGGAGAAACTTATTCCTTGTACCCTTTCAACTGATTTGTGCATGCGCCATGGTGCAACATTGGCAGCTGGAGAGGTTGTGTTAGCTCTGAACCAGTGTGGCTATGTCATCTCTACTGGTTAGTATTAACTATTTTTCAGCTTTGGCTTTCGTAGCATCTTTGCATATGCAAGCACAGGTCATCTTGAAATCTAGATCTTATCATCATAGATATAGTCAGACTACTGTGGAGGTTGATTTTCTGTTAGTGTAGAAAATTGAGAAGGTCGATGGTTGGCATCATTATTCCTTATAAAATGAATTCCTGATGCACTTAACTTTTACAGATAGCCATAAGCGTCTGGCTGGGGTTGTCCCTGCCATTGAGAAAGCACGGCTTTACCGTGGAAAAGGTGGAGAAATAATGCGACTGGCTGTCTCACGGTTTATCGAGTGTATATCGTTATCGCATGTGACATTATCTGAGAGGACAAAACAGATCCTGCTTGATACCCTCACTGAGAATTTAAGACATCCTAATTCTCAGATTCAGGTACCTATCTTTCTAAATGTCATGAAGTTATTTATTTTCATCCTGTTAGCATAATTCATTAGCCGAAACGTTTCACTTATTATCCAGAGTGCAGCTGTCAATGCTGTTAAACAGCTTGTGCAATCCTATGTCGTTGGCAATGATAAGATAGCTGTTGATTTAGTATCAAAATACCTGAAAAATCTAACGGACCCAAACGTAGCCGTTCGAAGAGGTTCTGCACTTGCACTAGGTGTCTTGCCATATGAACTATTGACTGCAAAATGTAAGGATGTAGTTTTGAAGCTCTGCAGTGCGTGTATGATAGAGGTAAAGGAGACAACATGTAACTTAAGTAAATCAGTTTTCAATCATTAAAAAACAGTGTCCAATCATGAGTTTTGATGGATGTTTTTTTTCCCAAGCAGGCGAATCCTGAAGATAGAGATGCTGAGGCGCGTATGAATGCTGTGAAGGGACTCACATCGGTTTGTGAGACTCTTACTCAGCAAAGTGCTAGTGATCCTGAAAACGATGACTTCTCTGTTTATATTCTTATCAAGACTGAAGTGATGGATACTTTACTGAAAGCTCTTGATGACTATTCAGTTGATAACAGAGGTGATGTAGGTTCTTGGGTTCGTGAAGCTGCAATCCTTGGACTTGAGAAATGTACATATATCCTCTGCAAGAAAGTCGGAACAGATTCAGCGGAAGATCATAACTCCCTTTTTGATTCAAATCTAGCAAACCGTTTGATTGGAAGTATTGTGAAGCAAGGAGTGGAGAAAATGGATAAATTAAGGGAAACAGCTGCAAAAGCTCTTCAAAGGATTTTGTATCACAAAACCATTACAGTCCCTTTCATACCTTATAGAGAAAAACTGGAAGAAATTCTTCCCAACAAAGCAAGCTTGCAATGGGTGGTAAGCTGATCTTGCATACTTGGTTGCTTCTTCAGCTTCAAAGGATTTATCTGACTGTAAGTTATTATGTTCTTGTGTAGGTTCCGGGTTTCTCTTTCCCACGGTTTGTTCAGTTATTAAAATTCCCTTGTTACAGCAAAAACGTGATGTCTGGATTAGTAATTTCAATTGGAGGATTACAAGATTCTCTTAAAACGGCTTCGCGTTCTGCACTAGTGGAGTATATGACGGAAGGTGAAGCTAAAGACCCTAATGAACAACGATCCAGAGAGTCTGCATTGTGCGAAGACATCCTCTGGATACTTCAAGAGTACAAGAAATGTGACAGAGTTATCTTACCCTGTCTAAAGGTAAATACTCCACCACCTTATACAAAATCTCTAGCTTCTATGTGGTTATGTCTTAACACTTTACATTTTACACAGACAATTGGGCGTCTCTTCCGCTGCAACATGCTTCTGAATCAAGAGGTTGGTTTTAGTTTTACCTCTTTGGATATATATTGCCAAAGCTTGTAGATATTCTAGAGAAAAGCTAATCCGTTATTTTATAGGCTTATGCGTTGAGTTTCTACACGGGAGTTATGGATTCTCTAGCCATGGAACTTAGAGCGTCAAAAGATATGGCAAAGTTAAAGGCAGGCATTAGAATACTTGGATATATCGCTTCAGTCTCAGAACCCATCAGCACACAAGCGTTCTCTCAGCTTCTGTCATTCCTATCTCATCGATACCCAAAGGTTCATGTCACTTCTCTACATGTCACACTCTGTAGAGAGAATCTATGTTGGTTAACATTTGACTCTGTTTTTGTTATCAATTGATCCAGATCCGAGAGAAGGCGGCTCTACGAGCCTTTCTTGCACTCCTTCAAAATGAAACATTAGTAGACGAAGACAAGATTGAGAAAGTGAGAGATATAATATCAGAGTCTTGTTGGGATGCTGACATGGAATCAACTCAATCTCAGAGGTTAGAATTGTGTGAGTTGATTGGTTTAGACCATGGAGTAGTGTTCAAAACCAGAAACAGAACGGTGACTAAGGATATGGCCAAGCATAAGATGACGACTTCAGATGAGAATGCGACTTACTCATCTCTGGTCGATTCCTCAGGCTTCTGATTTGGTAATAACTTATGCATTGTCCTCGAGTCGATTTTGAATACTAAGTGTGAAAAGAGAAAAGATTCAGATTTTGTTAAAGTAGAACAACATGAAATGTTTGTTTGGAGAAACATAAATAAATGTTTCTTGGATCATTCAAGACCTACTCAAACTCCAGCAGAAAACGGCACACCGGTTATAGGAATCCAAGAATCTCCTTGTATAAATCGACTCACGGTGAATGGAGAAGCCTCTTCCTGGCCGTTAAGGAGGTGAAATCCTGGCCAGTTCACTCTCTTAGTAGTCCCTGCTCCAGCTCCGGTGTTCATAAACTCGCCGTAATACAACGTCGACAGAGCAAAGTCTCCTCTCCATTCTCTCCACCCTGTAGGGTCAATCAATCCGTCGAGATCCGTCTTGAGAAACACCGTACGTGAGTATTTCTTCCACGGCCGACCCAAGTAGCTCTTGAACCGGCCTTTAACTGCCTCGAATTCTGGTGCTGGCCTGACTCGTGAGTGCTCAATTGATATGCCTAATCAAATGTGATAAACAAAGTCAACAACAAAGTGTAGTTGATAGTGAAGGGTGTGTCAAAGAGAAGATTACCAGTATTTTCATGCGGATCTTCTCTTCCTTGAGCAGTAATCATATTGCCTTGGTGATCCATTGGCCTTCTCACAAATATATCACAGTTTTGAAAAACTGCAGCTGCATCTCCAAATATGAAATCAATCGTACCTGAATATCACATATGACTTGATTAGGTAGTATCCATTAGTCATGAGCATTCCGAATATGGCTTGATACATTCCGATATTAATTGTAGTATTCATATATGATCCCAAATGAAATCGGTTTGTTATTTCTTTGTTTCGGTTTGGTTTTGGATATTTAGAGGAATCAAAAATATTAGTAAATATCTATACTATAAATTTTAATTCAAATACACTAAAAATAAAATAAAATTAAAGATTTGGTTCGATATATTCAAATTTTGGATATTTTAGACTATTTGAATTGATCGTTTGTTTTGTTTATGTTATTCGGTTTTAAATCGTTTTGGTATTATGGAACATATTTTTCAGATATTTGTTTGGTTTTCGGTCATTAATAAAACCTAACCGATATCCATGGACAGTTAAAAACTATCCATTCAGTTTTGTGATATCCAAATTCGGTTTCTTCTGTTTAGGTATCGGATTTTTGTTTAGGACTAGTATCCATGCATGTGAACTTATAACCTTTAAAATAAAATCATACCATAGATAAGGCAATCGCGGTAGAATTGACGAAGAGAATGCGTGAAAAGCGTATCTTGATATCCTTTGAAACTACACCTATAGAACAAAGACAAATCCGAGCTCACTCTCAATGCCACTGCTTGATGTTTCTCTGGTCCTGCCGTATTCTCGAACGTCATGTCTCTTGCCCAAAATCCATCCCCGGACACACCTACATTAATACATAACTAGTAATCAACATATGTGTCCCACATGCCAAACATATGTCATGTAATAATTGAATATATAATATATTACCAAATGTAGCTGATCCATAAGTCGTGGAACCATCTGGGACATTTCTGTTATTGGTGATAATTGTACGGTCCATACCATCACCAACTAGCATTATATTCTTCATGTCTCTATTTATTTCAATCTTCTCATTATAAACTCCAGCTTTTATGTATATTATCACTCTTTGCGACCGACTTTTACCCATTCTTGAAACGGCGGTTAATGCTTCTTTTATCGACCGATGAGTCGCTGAACCGTCTTTAGCCACCACGAAATCTGCTCTTGACATTGTCGGATTCCACGACACTAACATTCCTCCGTTCTGGTTCGGTCTCTCTGGTACATGGTTTGGTCTCTTTGGTCCATGCAAACCTACGAAATATTATTAGAGTTTATACGAAATGTTTGTTTATATTTGGCAAAATAATCGAATTGAATCGTAATTTATCAAATCAAACTATGTAAGAGTCCGAATGAATATAAAATTTTCTATAAGAAAATTTTCGAACTGGTTAAACCAAAATTAATTTAAAAATTATGTATTTTAATTAGATATGATAAAATATGTTTTAAATGTACTTTAAATGTATAATACTAATTAAAAGTAATTATTTATATTTTCATATTATATTTTTTGTAATTTAAAAAAAAAAACTAATAACCCTAAAACCCGAATAACCAAACCGAATCGATATAGAATCGAATAGCATCTCCCATATGGATATGTGTATATGTAAATTTCTTCTTACTCTTTTTCGTATGACCTCTAGACTTTTTGTACAAAGCCAAAGCTTCACGGAGAACGAACGTGACATTACTATGAACCAAAGTCTCGTGACCTTGACGTGGCTTAACCAAACCGTCTAAACAAGTGTGATGGTTCGCAAGCACGCCACTTAGCCACGTTCTAACATCTTCAACAGTAAAATTCTCACGAGCCACAATCATTTTCGATAGTCGAGCTTCACTCTCATCGTAAAGCTTCTCACATTCACTCAACCCCAAATTATAAGCAACTTCACTCGTTGCCTCAACCATAGCCATAGACCCAAACATAGTCTTGGCTTCAACCACTGCCGTTCGAGCCGTCTCAAGCACATACAATTCTGAGTTGCATGAGACTGAAGAGGCTAGAAAGAGCAAGATCGTGAAGAAGTCGGTGATTTTAACAAACGTGTACATTTTGAATGTGTTTTAGTGAGTTTCTTGAGGTGTATTTTAGATAATGATTGTTGTGTATTTAATAGGAAAACGAGGAAATGGAAGTTGTTGTATTACGTATAGATAAAGATTGGTGGCGAGGGAAATGTAACACATGGAGAGAGATAAAAGGCACGTGTGAGAGTATGTGTTAGCTTTTTGTTTATATGATTATTACTGACTCCATGCACATATGATCAAGACTAGTTTCTTTTATTACGTTTTACATTTCATGTTTTAAATCATTGACAAGAACGTGTATATACGTGTACATGTCAAGAAATGTACCTGTTTCTTCTTTCTTTCTTTTTTTCGGCAAAGGTAAAAATCCTATGATATCCTAATCCGGTTCTCTTTGTGTGAAACTTGCAATTTCCTCGGTTTCCACCAATATCTTACGGGCCCTTTTGGCCTGCTGATCTGCTACTATATTGCCTGAGCGGTGGACGTAGGAGAAAGTCGCAGAGGCAAAATCGCCTTTTCGCACTTGAAGAACTTCCAGTTGATTCCTTAAACGGGGCCAGTTAGAGGGATTTTGTAACATATCCAGCAAATACGTGGAGTTAGTCCAAAAGCTAACTCGTGTCCAGCCCTGGCCAATCATTTGTTCCATTGCCCATAATAGAGCTTCCAATTTGGCATGGAGGGCCGACTCCAGGCACTCCACTCTCTGTGAACCTACCATACCATCTGTGTCGCTTCTTTGGTGAGAAAACCCCCAATCCCGACATTGCCTCGCCTTGCTTCCAAGCTCAGTCTGTCTGGCATATAACAGTGGTCATATCCGAGACCCTCCCCATCATGCCAGTATTGTTTCCTCCGGGTGGATGAATGGTCAACCAGATCCCCGAATTTAGAGCCGCCAGCTCCACCACGCGCAAAGGTACCTGTTTCTTCTTTTTCTTAAGTTTATTAACATAAAAGGTTATTAATTTTAAGAGCTAATAATAACCATAATCATTCGGCCTGGGATATATAACCGAACCGAACCGGAATTTTCGGTTTTCGGTTCGGTTTCGGTTATTGATAGATAACCGATCGGAAGTCCCCCAAAATTGATTTCGGTTATCGGTTCGGTTCGGTTCGGCGAGTCGAACCGATCGGTTAACCGATTTTTTTTTTTTTTTTTTAAAAAATCGGAATTAAACCGAAAATAAACCAAATTATCCGAAATTACACGAAATAAACCGAAATAACCGAACCGAAATTAACCGAATAATCAGAAATTAACCGAATTACCCGAAATTAACCGAAATATCCGAAATTATCCGATTTTTTCCGGTTTAATTCATAAATTCGGTTAATTTCGGTTAGTGATTCTAATACCCGAAAAACCCGAGAACCGAACCGAACCGAAATCTTAATCGGTTCGATTCGGCAACAAAATTGAAAACCGAAATTAACCGATAACCGGAAAAAACGAACCGAAATACCCGATTGAACCGAAATCACAGGGCTGGGTATACTGGTTTCTTACAGATATATTGGATCAATTTGGTTCAGAAGTTTTTACTTTCTTTTTTTCAAGTGTGAATTTTGTTTTACTACAGCCTATAAACAACACTAAACACACACCAGTTTAGACTCAGTTACATACAAAAAACTAATGAACGTTCTTGATCTTTGGCAAAATCAGAATCTCCCAGCATTGCTGTAAGACTCTGATCAATGTCGTCCACATGATGGATCATGTCTGCAAATATCTCCACGGCATAAGGGACATACTCTGCATAACCATAAAAGTGTCAACAGATCTCAACTCATCGCCAAAAAGACTGAAATCTTGTTACAATGATTAAGATTCTTACCTGTGAATCTCCTTGAGCCATTTATCCACACAAGTTCTATGGAATTCATGATGACAAGGAAGTGTCCTTATTGTATCTCCTTCTTCATACTCCACAAGGCATATGTAACATCTGAAAGAGTCCCGGAAAAACAAAGAATATATAACCGAAGAATGTTTCAAGTTGTATTGTGATCAAGACAATGGGAATCAGTAAGCGTACTGTGATGAATCCTCGAACCGTGATTTAGTATACAGTTTCAAAGGTAATAGGTCCACGACGTCGTTAGGTGCAGGAACAGATCCTATAGATGATATTGATGGTTGTTGAGAGGATAAGACAACAGACTGCTGATGAATTTCGTCAAGAACCTAAAACATCGAACACACCATAAACCTTAGCATACAGGAGGCACGAAGGGAGTGGCATGTTGCTAATAGGAAGACTTGGAAGATATGTATTTACCTCGAAGAGAGCTTCAGCTAAGGATACTATCCTCGAGATACTAGCTCTTGCATTTGTTTCATCACTTGTTGTTGTGGAACCACGGTTAGTAATTGCACGACATGTGCAACGACCTGCTTGATCATGACTTGATAAGACACAAGACCTATCATGATGCCTTGTGACATTCTCAAACCGGCTTCCTAATCTTTGAAGAGCGCGAACCTGTGGAATTCATTACAATGGTTAGTTAGATCCTGAGCTGATCATCAGACAAAATCAAGGAAGAGATTATCGACAAGATTTCTTAACCTGAGATCTAATTCTCCTCCTTCTTTCAAGGAAATCTGATCTGTGTTCTAACAAACCTTGATACCTCCCTTCTCTTGCAAGAGGAGTAGGCATCTCGCGACCCTGAATTCCAAACAAGGTCCTTCGAATGGTTGATGCGGAACGATTTAGTATAGAAGTTGCAGTCACGGGAGTATCCTCTGCTGCTTCTGTTTCAGCAGAGAAGAGATCAGCATCCTCTTCACCCTGATGTGGAGAAGGACGGGATGTGAAATCAGAGAGTGAAGTTCTGCGAAGAACTCTGTCACGGAGTCTTCCAACACTCAAAGTTCTGCTAAATCGAGCATTCGGCTCTATGGAAGGTTCCCGAACAAAGTGTCTTCCATCAGAAGTAGTGTCTGTACCATTACGTAAGCTACCATGTTCCCCATATCTCATTGCATCATTATCTCTACCTACATTGTCCATCACAGGAATACTCGGAGATTCTAGTCTATCAAAGAGCCTAATAGCAGATTCTGGATAAGTAGTGTTGAAGGATCTTGAGCTTGAAGCTCTGCTAAGCCTAGAGCTTATATTACCAGGTATGAATTTAAAATGCGAAAAGACGCGACCTGGAGTAGAAGATTCTTGAATCGAACCGCCAACATTTCTCATATGTACATTGCTTATAGTTGCTTCTTCTTCTTCTACGTCAACACAACAGTCATCATCAAGCTCGAGCTCATCACAATGTCTTTCGTTTTCAGATTTCTTCTCATCTTTCAATTCTTTTTCATAGCAATCTTTTCCATCTCCTTGATTCCTTGATTCCATTCTACGCCGTGAAATACTTCCATTACTCTTCCTCATCCATCCATTGCATACCTAAAGAAGTATGAACTAAATTTCCTCATCATCGTGGTCACAGTCGTGAGCAGAAGAAGATGAGGCAACAAGACAAGAAGAGTGAAGAGAACAAAGAAGACTCATAGGTCTTCTCCTCCTTGCACCACCACCACACGGAGGTTGAGCCTCGTCGGAATTTTCTTTCGCCATAGACGAGCCTCGACATGATTTGCTTCGCCCAGATCCCATCTTCTTCTCAAAGCGAAAAACTTTCTCCTGGAAACTATATCATTGCCACAAGATCCACAAAGCTTCCCATCTTCCTCAAATCAAACCAATCGAAATCTCCAAGTCGAAATCCAAAAATCGGAACTATTTCTTCAGATCTTTACATTGAAACCTAAACCCGAATTCTTCATTGAGAATGCAGAACCCTAGTTATTGAGTTTCCAGATCTAAAACTCGACCAAAAAGGGGGAAAATTACAAACAATAACTCGAAATGTAAAATATGGGCGAAGATTAAATGTAGCAACTAAAAGCTATGAATTGGTATCTGTAATCAAAGAGAAATGCTTTGAACAAAAGGAACCATTTTTGTTGTAGGTGATCGGAATTATCGAAGAAGGAGACAAAGCACCAATCTGCGATAGAGAGAGAGAGAGAGAGAGTTTTAGGGGAAGAGTGTGTTTTGCTGTTCGAAGGAGAGGGAACAAAAATCCAAACTCTCATTTCTTTTTTTGGTCAACCAAATTTCTTTAATTTTTACTCTTTTTTTCAAAATTAATATAACATTTTTGTTTGCTTTCAAATTTCTTTGAGCTTTTGACCTATAGTAACAGAAGTACTTATCAATAATAGCGCCAAGTGAATTTCGTCTTTGCTGTGAACAAACAAAAAATACAGATGGAAATGAAATGGCGAAATTATCTCTCATTTAATTGATCTATCATTTTGTCTTGACTAATTTTGGCCATCAGATGAGATCCAATTTGTTTGATCTTAGGGCTCATATTTATCTAGTTATAATAGTTACAATTTAGAGACTAGGTAATTTCGATTGTAGTTGGTTGACAATTTTCCTTACTTTTATTCTTGGGAAAAGAGATTAAGAAAGGAACTTTCACAAATTTCGATCGTACTTGCGATGGGTAATGCTGAAATCCATTATACTTTGTGTGGAGAGTTGTGCTTGAAAGATGCAATTTTGTGGAGAGAGAGACATTCTTGCCGAATGGTGTAGAGAGAGACGGAAAAAAGAAGAGGAAATGCTAAAAATCCTGTCAAAAAGCTTGAAGAAAACTTAGGTGAAAAATCCGAAATTTTTTGTGTTTAGTGTGTGTGGTTGTTCTGTGTTTATTAAGTTTAGATTTTCTTCAAAAAGTTTCAGTTTTTTCTGAGTGTGTAGAAGAAGAAATGTTACAGTGTGAATGTATGTTTTGATTCTTGGCAAATCCAACAATAGAAAATTGTATGGTACAGAGTAATTGTTATGTTTTGAGTGATTCGCCTAAAATA
>OVAU01000558.1:0-19541 GCA_900406315.1 Biscutella laevigata subsp. laevigata
TCATGAGAGATGGCTTAATTCTAGGTGCTTTAATTCAACAAGTCAACGGTTTCAGGTTTCAGGGAATCTAATCTGGGTCAACCCACTCTCGTGACGGAGACCCCTTTCCAAATACTGAAGCAAGTACAATGATGTTTTGCTAAATACAAACAGATCGGGAAGCATAAACAATACCCATCTATAAGACGNATGAGGTATAAAACTGCCAAAATCATTACATGCTAAATGGTTTGGTTTGAACATCTTAACCATAAACATTTCTGGAAAAATGGCCCTGGATCGACCAAGCTTGGTCTATACAGTTAGTAGATCCAAAGTTGAGATCTTTTCTTCATCTAGATCTAGCACCTCTCCCTGATCCTCTTGGTCGATCCACAAAATTGAGATCTTTAAGTGTCTGGATCGACCAACGCTCCCTGATCTTATCTGTCGATCCAGAAAGATGCCAACTTTGCATGTCTGGATCGGCCAAGTTTACCTGATCCAGTTGCCCGATCCAAGATTGCATTTTTCTTCTTCTGTCTGGATCGACTAGAATTGCCCGATCTAGTTGCCCGATCCAAGTGCAAATCTTGTTGATTCTTGATCAAAATGGTAGATTAAAGCCTTTGATTGATTGCTTTTGATGTTTTGGAATGAATAGAACAATGTCTTCTCCATGGTTATTGATTTTAATGCTTAAATTTGATTGATCACCTTGTCTATGAACCTAGAAAATTTCATGCCCGAGAGGTGTTCGATGAAATTCCCCAACTAAATAACCTTGTTGTTTATTGATCCTTTCCAAGAGATTGTGTTAGGATTGATAGATTGTTGTATGGAATTGCACTTATTGCTTCTTGATTGTGTAATTAGCCAAGAGATTGTGTGGTTGCATGATTTGGAAAGGGGTTCTTGTCACGAGAGTGAACTAGCCTGAGATTGAGATTCTTAGACATAAGACAAACCTAATAGCGAAATTGATCATTGCTAGTTAATCAATTAACTACCCATATCGATTGCCCGGGTTCATATGCTTGATTTAATTCTTGAATTTGCATTTCTTCATATCTAGTGACTTTTTAGTTAACTTTATTTAGTTGCTCATTTCTTTTAGTACTTTAGATAGGATTGTTTAGTGAGAAAACATACCCTTGATTCCACCTAGATGTAGCGAATTAAGATCACATAACTAGTGCGTCGTCACCACCTGAGATTGGTTCGACATTTCCCCCTTACCTTATACTACATTGATACTTAGGGTTTTACTAACCAATAGTAGAAATCCTACTTATCAGGAAGTGGACTCGAGTTAATAACGTTGATATGGTAGACATGTCTGAATCCCCTAAAGCTTTCTTAAAGATTCTAAGCTCTACCTTGTTTTGCATTCAGTCAAAGTCCAACCTTACTTACTAAGCTTTAGATTATTGTTCGGGATTCTTAGATTGTGATTTCCTAGACCAATTTCTAGGTTTCTATGTTTGGAAGTGGACTCGAGGTTAAGAACATAGAGATGATAGAAATGAAACATAAGCTTTTCTTTTTAATTTCGGAATTCCCTAAAGCTTTCTTTTAGAATCTAAGGTCTACCTTGCTTTGCATTCAATCATAGTAAAGCCTTACTTACAAAGCTTTAGATTATTGTTTGGATTTTTCGATTGCGCTTTGCTAAACTAAGTTCTAGGATTCTTTGTTTGGAAGTGGACTCGAGTTAAGAACATAGAGATGATAGACATGAAACATAAGCTTTTCTTTCTAATTTCAGATTTCCCTAAAGCTTTCTTCTAGAATCAAAGCTCTACCTTGTTTTCCATTCAATCATTGTCAGGCCTTACTTACCAAGCTTTAGATTATTGTTTGGGATTCTTCAATTGATCTTTGCTAGACCAAGTTCTAGGTTTGTGTGTTTGGAAGTGGATAGAGATGATAGACATGAAACATAAGCTTTTCTTTCTAATTTCGGAATTTCCTAAAGCTTTCTTCTAGAATTTAAGGTCTACATTGTGTTGCATTCAATCATAGTACGGCCTTACTTACTAAGCTTTAGTTTATTGTTTGGGATTCTTCGATTGCGGTTTGCTAGACTAAGTTCTCGGTTTGTGTGTTTGGAGTAGACTCGAGTTAAGAACTTATATATGGTTGACATGAAACATAAGCTTTCCTTTCTATTTCAGAATCCCTTAAAGCTTTATTTAAGATTTTAAGCTCAACCTTGTTTTGCATTCAATCAAAGTCCAACCTTACTTACTATGCTTTAGATTGTTGTTTGGGATTCTTAGATTGCGATTTCCTATACCAAGTTCTAAGTTTTTGTGTTTGGAAGTGGACTCGAGTTAAGAACATAAAAATGATAGAAATGAAACATAAGCTTTTCTTTCTATTTCGCAATCCCTTAAAGGTTTCTTTAAGATTTTAAGCTCTACCTTGTTTTGCACTCAATCAATGTCCAACCTTACTTACTAAGCTTTAGATTGTTGTTTGCCATTCTTAGATTGTGATTTCCTAGACCAAGTTCTAGGTTTTTGTGTTTGGAAGTGGACTCGAGTTAAGAACATATAAATGATAGAAATGAAACATAAGCTTTTCTTTCTAATTTCGGAATTCCCTAAAGGAGAGCTTTTCTTTCTAAACTCTCCTTGTTTTGCATTCAATCATAGTCCTGCCTTACTTACTAAGCTTCAGACTATTGTTTGGGATTCTTCGATTGCGTTTTCCTAGACTAAGTTCTAGATTTTTGTGTCAAGAAGTGTACTCGAGTTAAGAACATAGAGATTATAGACATGAAACATAAACTTTTCTTTCTAGTTGTAGATTTCCCTAAATCATTCTTCTAGAATCTAAGCGCTACCTTGTTTTTCATTCAATCATAGTCCTGCCTTACTTACTAAGCTTTAGAATATTGTTTGGGATTCTTCGATTGCGCATTCCTAGACTAAGTTCTCGGTTTGTGTGTTTGGAAGTAGACTCAAGTTAAGAACATATATATGGTAGACATGAAACATAAGCTTTCCTTTCTATTTTCGGAATCCCCTAAAGCTCTCTTTAAGATCCTAAGCTCTACATTGTTTTGCATTCAATCAAAGTCCAACCTTACTTACTAAGCTTTAGATTGTTGTTTGGGATTCTTCGATTGCGATTTCCTAGACCAAGTTCTTGGTTTTTGTGTTTTGAAGTGGACTCGAGTTAAGAACATAGAGATGATAGAAATTAAACATAAGCTTTTCTTTCTAATTTCAGAATTCCCTAAAGCNGGGATTCTTCGATTGCGATTTCCTAGACCAAGTTCTTGGTTTTTGTGTTTTGAAGTGGACTCGAGTTAAGAACATAGAGATGATAGAAATTAAACATAAGCTTTTCTTTCTAATTTCAGAATTCCCTAAAGCTTTCTTCTAGAATATAAGCTCTACCTTGTTTTGCATTCAGTTATATTCCTGCCTTACTAACAAAGCTTAAGATTATTGTGTGGGATTCTTGGATTGCGCTTTGCTAAACTAAGTTCTAGGATTTTGTGTTTGGAAGTGGACTCAAGTTAAAAACATAAGCTTTTCTTTCTAATTTCAGATTTCCCTCAAGCTTTCTTCAGAATCTAAGCTCTACCTTCTTTTCCATTCAGTTATAGTCAAGACATACTTACTAAGCTTTAGATTATTGTTTGGGATTCATCAATTGCGCTTTACTAGACTAAGTTATAGGTTTGTGTGTTTGAAAATGAACAAGTTAAGAACATAGAGATGATAGACATGAAAAATAAGCTTTTCTTTCTAATTTCAAAATTTCCTAAAGCTTTCTTCTAGAATATAAGCTCTACCTTGTTTTGAATTTATCATAGTCCGGCCGTACTTACTAAACTTTAGTTTAGGGTTTTAGATTCTCTGATTGCGCTTTTCTAGACTAAGTTCGAGGTTTTTGTGTATGGAAGTGTACCCGAGTTAAGAACATAGAGATTATAGACATGAAAGATAAACTTTTCTTTCTAATTTTAGATTTCCCTAAAGCTTTCTTCTAGAATCTAAGCTCTGCCTTGTTTTGAATTCAATCATAGTCCTGCCTTACTTACAAAGCTTTAGATTATTGTTTGGGATTCTTCGATTGCGCTTTGCTAGACTAAGTTCTCGGTTTGTGTTTTTGGAAGTAGACTCGAGTTAAGCACATATATATATGGTAGAGATGAAACATAAGCTTTCCTTTCTATTTCGGAATCCCTTAAAGCTTTCTTTAGGATTTTAAGCTCTACCTTGTTTTGCATTCAATCAAAGTCCAGTCTTACTTACTAAGCTTTAGATTGTTGTTTGAGATTCTTAGATTGCGATTTCCTAGACCAAGTTCTAGATTTTTTTGTTTGGAAGTGGACTCGAGTTAAGACCATAAAAAATGATAGAAATGAAACATAAGCTTTTCTTTCTAATTTCGGAATTCCCTAAAGGTTTCTTCTAGAATCTAAGCTCTTCTTGTTTTGCATTCAATCATAGTCTTGCCTTACTTACTAAGCTTTAGATTATTGTGTGGGATTCTTCAATTGCGCTTTGCTGGACTAAATATCTACATTAGTGTGTTTGGAAGGGGACTAGTTAAGAACATAGCGATGATAGACATGAAACATAAGCTTTTCTTTCTAATTTCGGAATTTCCTTAAGCTTTGTTCTAGAATTTAAGCTCTACCTTGTTTTGCTTTACTTACTTAGCTTCAGACTATTGTTTGGGATTCTTCGATTGCGTTTTCCTAGACTAAGTTCTAGGTTTTTGTGTCTAGAAGTGTACTCAAGTTAAGAACATAGGGATCATAGACATGAATAATAAACTTTTCTTTCTAGTTTCAAATTTTCATAAATCATTCTTCTAAAATCTAAGCTCTACCTTGTTTTACATTCAATCATAGTCCTGCCTTACTTACTAAGCTTTAGATTATTGTTTTGGATTCTTCAATTGCGCATTGCTAGACTAAGTTCTCGGTTTGTGTGTTTGGAAGTAGACTCAAGTTAAGAACATATATATGGTAGACCTGAAACATAAGCTTTCCTTTCTATTTTTGGAATCCCCTAAAGCTTTCTTTAAGATTCTAAGCTCTACATTGTTTTGCATTCAATCAAAGTCCAACCTTCCTTACTAAGCTTTAAATTTTTGTTTGGGATGCTTAGATTGCGATTTCCTAGACCAAGTTCTAGGTTTTTGTGTTTGGAAGTGGACTCGAGTTAAAAACATAGAGATGATAGAAATGAAACATAAGCTTTTCTTTCTAATTTCGCATTTCTCAAAAGCTTTCTTCTAGAATATAAGCTCTACCTTGTTTTGCATTCAATTATATTCCTTCCTTACTTACAAAGCTTTAGATTATTGTTGGATTCTTCGATTGTGCTTTTCTAGACTAAGTTCTAGGATTTTGTGTTTGGAAGTTGACTCGAGTTAAGAACATATAGACGATAGACATGTAGCATAAGCATTTCTTTCTAATTTCATATTTCCATCAAGCTTTCTTCTAGAATCTAAGCTCTACCTTGTTTTCCATTCAATCATAGTCATGGCTTTCTTACTAAGATTTAGATTATTGGTTGGGATTCTTTAATGGGGCTTTGCTAGACTAAGTTCTAGGTTTGTGTATTTGGAAGTGGACCAGTTAAGAACATAGAGATGATAAACATGAAACATAAGCTTTTCTTTTTAATTTCAAAATTTCCTAAAGCTTTCTTCTAGAATATAAGCTCTACCTTGTTTTGCATTCAATCATAGTCCGGCCGTACTTACTAAACTTTAGTTTAGGGTTTCGGATTTTTTGATTGCGCTTTGCTAGACTAAGTTCTAGGTTTTTGTGTCTAGAAGTGTACTCGAGTTAAGAACATAGAGATTATAGACATGAAAGATAAAGTTTTCTTTCTAATTTCAGCTTTCCCAAAAGCTTTCTTCTTGAATCTAAGCTCTACTTTGTTTTGAATTCAATCATTGTCTTGCCTTACTTACTAAACTTTGGATTATTGTTTGAGACTTTTCGATTGCGATTTCCTAGTCAAGCTCTAGGTTTCTGTGTTTGGATGTGGACTCGAGGTTAAGAACATAGAGATGATAGAAATGATACATAAGCTTTTTTCAAATTTCGGAATTCGCTAAAGGATTCTTCTAGAATATAAGCTCTACCTTGTTTTGAATTCTATCAGAGTCCTGCCTTACTTACTAAGCTTTAGATTTTTTTCTGGGATTCTTGGATTGTTCTTTGCTAGACTTAGTTCTAGGATTTTGTGTTTGGAAGTGGACTCGAGTTAAGAACATAGAGATGATAGACATGAAACATAAATTTTTATTTCTAATTTCAGATTTCACAAAAGCATTCTTCTAGAATCTAAGCTCTACCTTGTTTCCATTCAATCATAGTCCTGCCTCACTTACTAAGCTTAAATTGTGATTTACTAGACTAAATTCTAGGTTTTTTTGTTTGGAAGTGTACTCGAGTTAAGAACATAGAGATGATAGATATGAAACATAAGCTTTTCTTTCAAATTTCAAAATTTCCTAAAGCTTTCTTCTAAAATCTAAGCTCTACCTTGTTTTGCATTCAATCATAGTGCTACCTTACTTACTAAGCTTTAGACTATTGTTTGGGATTCTTCGATTTCGCTTTGCTAGACTAAGTTCTACGTTTGTGTGTTTGGAAGGGGACTAGTTAAAAACATAGAGATGATAGACATGACATAAGCTTTTCTTTCTAATTTCAGAATTTCCTTAAGCTTTCTTCTATAACTTAAGCTCTACCTAGTTTTGCATTCAATCATAGTCCTGCCTCACTTACTTAGCTGAAGACTATTGTTTGGGATTCTTCGATTGTGTTTTCCTAGACTAAGTTCTAGATTTTTGGGTCTAGAAGTGTACTCGAGTTAAGAACATAGAAATTATAGACATGAAACATAAACTTTTCTTTCTACTTTCAAATTTCCCAAAATCATTCTTCTAGAATCTAAGCTCTACCTTGTTTTGCAATCAATCATAGTCCTGCCTTACTTACTAAGCTTTAGATTATTGTTTGGGATTCTTCGATTGTGCATTGCTAGACTAAGTTCTCGGTTTGTGTGTTTGGAAGTAGACTCGAGTTAAGAACATATATAAGGTAGACATGAAACATAAGCTTTCCTTTCTATTTTTGGAATCCCCTAAAGCTTTCTTTAAGATTCTAAGCTCTACATTGTTTTGCAATCAAACAAAGTCCAACCTTCCTTACTAAGCTTTGGATTGTTGTTTGGGATTCTTTGATTGCGATTTCCTAGACCAAGTTCTAGGTTTTTGTGTTTGGAAGTGGACTCGACTTAAGAACATATAGATGGTAGAAATGAAACATAAGCTTTTCTTTCTAATTTCGGATTTCCCTAAAGCTTTCTTATAGAATATAAGCTCTACTTTGTTTTGTATTCAATTATATTACTTCCTTACTTACAAAGCTTTAGAATATTGTGTGGGATTCTTGGATTGTACTTTGCTAGACTAAGTTCTAGGATTTTGTGTTTGGAAGTTGACTCGAGTTAAGAACATAGAGATGATAGACATGAAACATAAGCTTTTCTTTCTAATTTCATATTTCCCTCAAGCTTTCTTCTAGAATATAAGCTCTACCTTGTTTTCCATTCAATCATAGTCATGCCNGGTAGAAATGAAACATAAGCTTTTCTTTCTAATTTCGGATTTCCCTAAAGCTTTCTTATAGAATATAAGCTCTACTTTGTTTTGTATTCAATTATATTACTTCCTTACTTACAAAGCTTTAGAATATTGTGTGGGATTCTTGGATTGTACTTTGCTAGACTAAGTTCTAGGATTTTGTGTTTGGAAGTTGACTCGAGTTAAGAACATAGAGATGATAGACATGAAACATAAGCTTTTCTTTCTAATTTCATATTTCCCTCAAGCTTTCTTCTAGAATATAAGCTCTACCTTGTTTTCCATTCAATCATAGTCATGCCTTACTTACTAAGCTTTAGATTTTTGTTTGGGATTCTTCAATTGCACTTTGCTAGACTAAGTTCTAGGTTAATGTTTTTGGAAGTGGACCAGTTAAGAACATCGAGATGATAAACATGAAACATAAGCTTTTCTTTCTAATTTCTAAATTTCCTAAATCTTTTTTCTAGAATATAAGCTCTACCTTGTTTTGCATTCAATCATAGTACGGCCGTACTTACTAAACTTTAGTTTAGGGTTTCAGATTTTTTGATTGCGCTTTGCTAGACTAAGTTCTAGGCTTTTGTGTCTAGAATTGTACTCGAGTTAAGAACATAGAGATCATAGACATGAAAGATCAACTTTATTTTCTAATTTCAGATTCCAAAAAGCTTTCTTCTAGAATCTAAGCTCCACCTTGTTTTGAATTCAATCATAGTCTTGCCTTACGTACAAAACTTTGGATTATTGTTTGGGACTTTTTGATTGCGATTTCCTAGTCAAGTTCTAGGTTTCTGTGTTTGGAAGTGGACTCGAGGTTAAGAACATTGAGATGATAGAAATGATACATAAGCTTTTCTTTCTAATTTCGGAATTCGCTAAAGGTTTCTTCTAGAATCTATGTTCTACCTTGATTTGCACTTAATCATAGTCATGCCTTACTTACAAAGCTTTAGATTTTTGTTTGGGATTCTTGGATTGCGCTTTGCTAGACTAAATTCTACGTTTGTGTGTTTGGAAGGGGACTAGTTAAGAACATAGAGATGATAGAAATGAAACATAAGATTTTCTTTCTAATTACGGAATTTTTTTAAGCTTTCTTCTAGAATTTAAGCTCTACCTAGTTTTGCATTCAATCATAGTCCTGCCTCACTTACTTAGCTTCAGAATATTATTTGGGATTCTTCGATTGCGTTTCCTAGACTAAGTTCTAGATTTTTGGGTCTAGAAGTGTACTCGAGTTAAGAACATAGAAATCATAGACATGAAACATAAACTTTTCTTTCTAGTTTCAAATTTCCCTAAATCATTCTTCTAGAATCTAAGTTCTACCTTGTTTTGAATTCAATCATAGTCCTGACCTACTTACTAAGCTTTAGATAATCGTTTGGGATTCTACAATTGTGCATTGCTAGTCTAAGCTCTCGGTTTGTGTGTTTGGAAGTAGCCTCAAGTTAAGATCATATATATGGTAGACATGAAACATAAGATTTCCTTTTTATTTTCAGAATCCCCTGAAGCTTTCTTTAAGATTCTAAGCTCTACATAGTTTTGCATTCAATCAAATTCCAACCTTACTTACTAAGCTTTAGATTGTTGTTTAGGATTCTTAGAGACAAAGTTCTAGGTTTTTGTGTTTGAAAGTGTACTCGAGGTCAGAACATAAAGATGATAGACATGGAACATAAGCTTTTCTTTCTAATTTCGGAATTTCATAAAGCTTTCTTCTAAAATCTAAGCTCTACCTTTTTTGCATTCAATCATAGTGCTACCTTACTTACTAAGCTTTAGACTATTGTTTGAGATTCTTGGATTGCACTTTGCTATACAAAGTTCTAGGTTTTGGTGTTTGGAAGTGTACTCGAGTTAAGAACATAGAGATTATAGACATGAAAAACGAACTTTTCTTTTTAATTTTAGATTTCCCTAAAGCCTTCTTCTAGAATGTAAGCTCTACCTTGTTTTGCATTCAATCATAGTCCGGCCTTACTTACTAAGCTTTAGATTTTTGTTTGGGATTCTTCGATTGCGCTTTGCTAGACTAAGTTCTCGGTTTGTGGGTTTGGAAGTAGACTCGAGTTAAGAACATATATATGGTAGACATGAAACATAAGCTTTCCTTTCTATTTCAGAATCCCTTAAAGATTTCTTTAGGATTTTAAGCTCTACCTTGTTTTGCATTCAATCAAAGTCCAACCTTACTTACTAAGCTTTAGATTGTTGTTTGGGATTCTTAGATTGCAATTTCCTAGACCAAGTTCTAGGTTTTTGTGTTTGGAAGTGGACTCGAGTTAAGAACATAGAAATGATAGAAATGAAACATAAGCTTTTGTTTCTAATTTCAGAAATCCCTAAAGGTTTCTTCTAGAATATAAGCTCTCCTTGTTTTGCATTCAATCATAGTCCTGCCTTACTTACTAAGCTTTAAATTATAGTGTGGGATTCTTCAATTGCGTTTTGCTAGACTAAGTTCTACGTTTGTGTGTTTGGAAGGGGGCTAGTTAAGAACATATGGATGATAGACATGAAACATAAGGTTTTCTTTCTAATTTCGGAATTTACTTAAGCTCTCTTCTAGAATTTAAGCTCTACCTTGTTTTGCATTCAATCATAGTCCGGCCTTACTTACTAAGCTTTAGATTTTTGTTTGGGATTCTTCGATTGCGCTTTGCTAGACTAAGTTCTCGGTTTGTGGGTTTGGAAGTAGACTCGAGTTAAGAACATATATATGGTAGACATGAAACATAAGCTTTCCTTTCTATTTCAGAATCCCTTAAAGATTTCTTTAGGATTTTAAGCTCTACCTTGTTTTGCATTCAATCAAAGTCCAACCTTACTTACTAAGCTTTAGATTGTTGTTTGGGATTCTTAGATTGCAATTTCCTAGACCAAGTTCTAGGTTTTTGTGTTTGGAAGTGGACTCGAGTTAAGAACATAGAAATGATAGAAATGAAACATAAGCTTTTGTTTCTAATTTCAGAAATCCCTAAAGGTTTCTTCTAGAATATAAGCTCTCCTTGTTTTGCATTCAATCATAGTCCTGCCTTACTTACTAAGCTTTAAATTATAGTGTGGGATTCTTCAATTGCGTTTTGCTAGACTAAGTTCTACGTTTGTGTGTTTGGAAGGGGGCTAGTTAAGAACATATGGATGATAGACATGAAACATAAGGTTTTCTTTCTAATTTCGGAATTTACTTAAGCTCTCTTCTAGAATTTAAGCTCTACCTTGTTTTGCATTCAATCATAGTCCTACCTTTCTTACTTAGCTTCAGACTATTGTTTTGAATTCTTCGATTGCATTTTCCTAGACTAAGTTCTAGATTTTTGGGTCTAGAAGTGTACTCTAGTTAAGAACATAGAGATTATAGACATGAAACATAAACTTTTCTTTCTAGTTTCAAATTTCCCTAAATAATTCTTCTAGAATCTAAGCTCTACCTTGTTTTGCATTCAATCATAGTCCTATCTTACTTCCTAAGCTTTAGATTATTGTTTGGGATTCTTTGATTGCGCATTGCTAGACTAAGTTCTCGGTTTCTGTGTTTGGAAGTCGACTCAAGTTAAGATCATTTATATGGTAGACATGAAACATAAGCTTTCCTTTCTATTTTCAGAATGCCCTAAAGCTTTCTTTAAGATTCTTAGCTCTACATTGTTTTGCATTCAATCAAAGTTCAACCTTACTTACTAAGCTTTAGATTGTTGTTTGGGATTCTTATATTGCGATTTACTAGACCAAGTTCTAGATTTTTTTGTTTGAAAGTGTACTCAAGTTAAGAACATAGAGATGATAGACATGAAACATAAGCTTTTCTTTATAATTTCGGAATTTCATAAAGCTTTCTTCTAAAATCTAAGCTCTACCTTGTTTTGTATTCAATCATAGTATTACCTTACTTACTAAGCTTTAGACTATTTTTTGAGATTCTTCGATTGCGCTTTCCTATACAAAGTTCTAGGTTTTGGTGTTTGGAAGTGTACTCGAGTTAAAAACATAGAGATTATAGACATGAAAAATAAACTTTTCTTTTTAATTTTAGATTTCCCTAAAGCCTTCTTCTATAATATAAGCTCTACCTTGTTTTGCATTCAATCATAGTCCGACCTTACTTACTAAGCTTTAGATTATTGTTTGGGATTCTTCGATTACGCTTTGCTAGATGATATGCATGGCTTTTACTCGGTTTTTAGTCGTCTTTCATAATAATTTAGTGTAATATAAGTTGCATTTAGAGTCCTTTAGGGTTGCATTTGTGCATATTTTGCAACTCAGGTGATCGAGAAGACCTAAGACAAGGGGTGGGATTAGCCTGAAGAAAAGGTATTTATTTCGAGCTACAACGACTAAGACTGCCACATAGGTCCGACATGGACCGCCCACATACATATTAGTTTAGACAATTCATGTCCATACCATTTGTGTCCACAGAAAAAAGCGGCCATGGCCAATTATGTCCTAAGACAAATGCGGTCAAGACTAAGTGGACATTGGGCGTCTATTGGACATATAATTTTAGGTCAAAATTAATTTAGGATTTTTCGTTTTCACTTTTACATTTTACAGAAAAAAACTTTATATCCCTAAAGGTTGGCGACTTCTTCTTCACTGTTAGGTTTTTTTTCACAAAAGAAGTATTTATGACAAAAAAAATACGGAAAATCACGTTTTTCACGAAAATGATACGCTAATCACGTTTTTCACATAACAACAAGGAAAGTCAAATTTTCCTGAAAAACACTAAAAGTCTTTTTTTTACTAAAAATCATGTTTTTTTATGAAAAATCCCGTTTTTCACGTGAAAACACTGAAATCACGATTTTTCCTTGAAAATATGGAAATCAAAATTCTCCCGAAAACACAGAAAATCACGTTTATCCTAGGAAATCAAGGAAATTAATGTTTTTTCTGAAAACACTGAAAATTAAGATTTTTTTCTTGGAAAACCACGAAAAGTTACGTTTTTCCTTAAAATTCACATTTTCCTCGAAAAACAAGGAAACTCATATTTTCCGGGAAAAACAAAATTCACGTTTCTCCCGGCAAACACAGTAAACATGTTTTTCCGAACAACATGGAAAATCACGTCTTACAAGAAAATAAATGTTTTCTGAGAAATACGTGATCTTCCGAGAAAATACGTGATTTTCCGAGAAATTCGTGATTTTCCGAGAAATACTTGATTTTTCGAGAAAATACGTGATTACCGGAGAAAATACGTGACTACCCAAAAAATACGTGATTTTCCGAGAAAATACGTGAATTTCCGAGAAAATACGTGAATTTCCGAGAAAATACGTGAATTTCCGAGAAAATACGTGAATTTCCGAGAAAATACGTGAATTTCCGAGAAAATACGTGAATTTCCGAGAAAATACGTGAATTTCCGAGAAAATACGTGAATTTCCGAGAAAATACGTGAATTTCCGAGAAAATACGTGAATTTCCGAGAAAATACGTGAATTTCCGAGAAAATACGTGAATTTCCGAGAAAATACGTGAATTTCCGAGAAAATACGTGAATTTCCGAGAAAATACGCGATTTTCCGAGAAAATATGCGATTTTCCGAGAAATTACGTGATTTTCCGAGAAATTACGTGATTTTCCGAGAAAATATATTATTCTCTGAAAATACGTTATTCTCTGAGAAAATACGTGATTCTCTGAGAAAATACGTGATTCTCCGAGAAAATACGTGATTTTCCGAGAAAATACGTGATTCTCCGAGAAAATACGTGATTTTCCGAGAAAATACGTGGTTTTCCGAGAAAATACGTGATTTTTTTAGAAAATTTAATATACCCCAAAAAATACGTGATTTTTTAGAATATTTGTGTATTAAGCATTAAAAACTTTTACACATTTTTAAAGTCATGGACGTTCGCGGGCAAACCCATTTGGACGCGGGCATAAACGGGCATGAACATAAATGGGGGCGAACTCAAATGGACTCGGACATAATTTGTCAATGAAGTGTAGATAAAAAACAGACATGTCCAGTTGGACATGCACCCATTTGACACCCCTACAAAAAGGTAGCAAAGTGGACGAAAGTGGAATGAAACTTATGAGAAAGTTACGTCTAAAGCATATTTATAGTCTTGAAAAACTTGGACAAAAATCGGCTAGGTCAAGTTGACTTTTCCTGAACTGGAGCAGTCAAGCTTGTCTGATGTTGTTCAGGTATGCTTCGGTCAGGCTTGATCGATGTGCTTATCGGTCTTGAGTCTTGTCTTCATGATATTCTTTGGTTCGGTTAAGAGTGATCAATACTCCAGACCGATATAGTCCTCTTCTGACTCTCCTTTACTTGTGTCGTCTCCCTAAGACCGCCACATAGGTCTGATATGATTCCTTCTTGGTTCTCCTCTATGTATCAGCCTGATTGGTTAGATATTTAGGTATGATATGGCCTGATCTTGGGTCCTTTTGGGTCATTTTTGGTCCGTTATGGTCTCCTGCTTAAGTCCTCTTCAACACCTAAAACATAAAATATGCACAAATGCAACCTAAAATGATCTAAATTAATGAAAAACGAATATAAAATACGGCCTAAAACGATCAGAAACGGCACACACCACCGAGGAAAAGTATCTTCACCTCCAAGAACCGAGCGACTCCAGCGGAGGATTAACTCGACTGTTAGATGAGATACTCAAACCGCCAGAGCATAACTTACTCTTATCTAGCCTATATTATTGATGAGAGGAAGCAGCATGGTGATGAGAGTATAACTTACTCTCATATAGCCTATATTATTAATGTTTTTGATGTTATTATTTACTTGATTTTAAAATTATTTAGTTGTTTTCATAAGTTTATATGTTTTTTTTAGCAAAAGGAGTGCACTGAGTGGAAGATTGTTAAAACCGCTGAAACTGAGCTCGGAATGAATAAATTCATGAGTTCATAGTCAGACATGACCACAATGCAATTCTGAGCTTAAATCAAAGCTAGAGATGTTGAGTTTCCACATAATTTTCCTCACGCCATTTGAAGTTCTAATTTGAGAGATATCTCAGTTTTTGTAATCATGCTCGAAAGAACCGATCATTGGCTGCTAGAGATACTTTTCCAGAAAAGAAAATGATGCGAGCCTATTATTTATGCGAGCCTATTATTTATACTTTTCCGATCATTGGCTCAATTTTTAAAATACTTTTCCAGAAAAGAAAATGATGCGAGCCTATTATTTATGCAATGATAAATGAGTCAGCTTTCTAATGTCACCGAGTATGCATCATTCCAAATAGCATGGCCCAAGAAACCTCAACTGGATTTGAGAGCTATTATCGCAGCACCTAAGTGGCGTCCAAGCCCATTCTAGCCCATCAAATGTGTGGCCTTGACACCGGCACCTTATGGATACTCCACAACACTTTCTCAAAAAGAAAACTGGAAATTTTCAACACTTGGGGTGCACTCCTTAGAATTGAAATAGATGTAATAGTTCATTGATCACAAAAAGTAAAGTTTTGTGCGATTTGCCATTTCGCCTAAAAAAAGCCCCAACTCGCTTCGTCAACCATATACCTCGATAAATACTTTATTTTAAGCTCTTTTAGAGAGCTTGGTCGTTCTTAGATCATTAGGTTTGGTTTAGGGTTCTTTGTGTGCTCGAGTTCTTTAAACTTCACCGACGTGTTTCATCTCTTTACCAAGCAATAAAATCATTTATTCCTTTGTTCTTGCTACTGTCTATTGTCTCATTACTGTCTTGCTACTGCATGTGACCCTCATGTGTGTCTAAGCCATCGTCTCTGTTAGTCTTTACGGCTCTGAGCTTCAAGGTTTAAAAACCACGAGTTCCTTTGTTTCTTTCTTGCTTTCCTTGAGTGTTCTTGCTTTTTTTAATTTTCTCATAAAAACCTCAATCTTCATAGAGTTTAGATTCGCTCCTAAGATTCTGATCGTGAGTAAATCGAAGTAGCAAAGCCAAGCTTCTCTTCGGTTCACTTGTACTCACGACTTGCTTATATCAAGTCTTGCTTTTGCTTGTTGTAATAACGTTTTCTTCTTGCTTATTAACCATACTACACATCTCTATCTTAATAGTATTCATGTCTGAGTAGATGGTCGTTGGGTTTAGGGAGTTTCCTTCAAGACAAAATGTGATCTAGATATGATGGGAATCGGTCAAAAAGGATGTTGCCTAAGAGTCTTCTCTCAAGCCGCATGTAATGCTTGGCTTGGCTTGATCATATAGCCAATGATCCAAGGGACATCTCATAGGGGTAAAATCCCATGAGAATACCTGGACAATTTGTTAAGAGCAACCGAGAGGAACTTTGCATAGGGGCAGAATCTCATGCCTAGACTTCCCTTAAGGGTCTTATGGTTGCGAGCATATTGACTCAGTCCTGAAATAATGCTAGCATGGCCACCAAGGGAATGAATTCCAATCGCTCTTGCTTATTTGGGTTGTGTGGCTAAGGTTCCTAATGCACCACGACAGTGGGATAGGGCCAAGCAACCCTTGTTGAGCTCAAGATGTTGCGCCAATGCCAACATTTGAACCGATTCCACTAGATCATTAGATCCAAGAATGGATCTCCCAAAGACCTAACGTTTTAGTTATTGAAAGTTTCTTATTTGTTGTTGCATCGTTTCCTTTCTTGCCTTGTTTTTTATCTTGCTTCCTCGTTTAGCTCTAAAACCAAAACTCAAAAGCCTAATTGACTTAACTCTAGATACGTTTAGACTTAAAGCACTAGAATTCTATGTGGATTTGATCCTTAAGTAATCAACTAACATAGTTGTGCACTTGAAGCCAGCGTGTGAAGAGGAAAGAGTTAATTAAATCCTCTAGTAAATTTGGTAGCAAAATAAACCACGCATCACATGGCGGCTCTCCGATTGTGCGGCACATGATGGCGAAGTCAGGCATGGAGGAAAGGGATATCCACTTCTCAGTCTCACTAGATTATTTCTCCATTTAAAGAGGTCGAAAAACATCTAGAGAAAAGAGATTTAGAGATAGAAAATTACTATTCGTTGAAAAACACTTGAGGATAGAGGTGTCAATCAGGTCAACCCGCACCCAAATGGCCCAATCCACGGCGGAAAATTTTTTTGTAAACCCGCGTAGGTTGGACCCGCGCAGAAAGCGGTCGACAGATAGATGTCCAAAACCAACCCACATAGTCCAAATGAAAAGTTGATTGACCCGCAGGTTGACTTGAAATAAGTTTGCAAAATTCTTAATTAATTTTCTGTGGTGATTTAAGATAATATGTATGATTGAAAATGTCGAAGAATCATGCCATTTATCCTTGTGTTAATCCTCCAAAGCCTCATAATAGTTTCAAGTTCTCCCTCATCAGTAACTAACACATACTCACTAGGATCATACCTTGTCGATGGTTTTAAACCTCTCACAGATCCTCTAACCTCATGTACATTCTAAACACTTGGTGTCGCACCATTATGGTCATCATGATCACCAATATCTTCATCACCATCATGTGCGAGAACATCTGCACTAGGTGTATCAACATGAACCTCACATGTAACCTGACCTTGGACCGATGTAGAAGGAACAACCTATTAAACAATCAGACGCTCGTCTCTTTGAACTACTTTTTCTGATTTCTCAATGTCTTTAATTGTTTGGACTTCCATGAACACAACATCTCTGCTTCTAATAAGCTTCTTCTCAACATGAGCATAAAACTTGTACCCAAACTCACCCTGATCACAACCAATGAACACACACTGTCACGACTTCATCTCAAGCTTTGACCTCTCATCTTAGGAAATGTGCACAAATGTCTTACACCCAAAAACCCTCAAGTTACCATAAGAGTACCGGTCCAAACCCTTTCTCGAATATCATCCTCCAATGGAGCACTTGGTGATATATTTAGCACATGAACAATTGTATTCAGAGCCCTTGCCCAAAAAGTCATCGTCAAGCTTAAGGCTTCTCTCTTAACTTGGCTATTTTCCTTCTTTCTTTCTCCTCTTTTTCTTCTTTGTGGCTTCTTCATTAGGTGGGTGAGTGTCTCCATCAACGACATCTTTTACCTCACTTTCACCAAATGCTCTCTAAAGATTTTTCGCTGTCTGGAGGATCAGGTAGATGAGTATCTCTATCCAGGACTTCCTTGACTTCAAATGCCTTAGTCTTGACAGAACTGGTTCATCTCTTCTTGCTTCCCTTTCCCCTTCTTCTCCTTGCTTTCTTTTCTGGAATTGCATTTGCTTCATCCATGGTTTCCTCCATGAAATCTGTACAATCTCTAGCGAAGATAAATCCTTATCGGGATCAATTTCTAGAATAGTTGCAACGAAGAAATTATTTGATATGTAGGAGGAAACAGTCATATTCCTGGGCAGATCGAAGATCTCCCGATGCTTGCTAAGAAGGGTCTTCCAAGGAACAACTCATTCTTGGGTTGGCGCTCCATGACTAAGATGTAAAAGTTTGCAGGGACCAAACATGCTCTTAAGATGATATGAGCGTTTTCTAATACACCATCAGGTCTGGATCTAGTAGAGTTGGCGAACATGAAGTTGTTTGTAGAGGGTGCAAGCTTGCGCGACACTAGTTTTGCCGCCACATTCCTTGACATAATATTTGCAGAAGATCCAAAATCACACAGTGAAATATCGAGCACATATCCATTAATGTAACAAGAGATGACGAATTTCTCAGGGTTAGTCATCTTGGTTAGCTCTCTAATGCGTTTTGAGTCTTGCTCTTCTCTAACCATCAAAGCCTTCATTTCTTCCACGGTCCTCTTCCCTTCCAATATGTTCCTGAAGAATATCTTGTGTGGGAGAACTTTCCTTCCTAAACCAACATTCTTCTTCTTGTTCCTCTTTTTGCCTTTAAGTGTTTTCTGTTCCTTAACATGTGGTTGTTGTTCAAGAACAAAGACAGAAGATTTGTTAGAAATAGAAGTATATACCTGAGAAGTTTGTGCATGAACAGATTATAGCTTTGCGTTCAAACTCTGGTTGATTTTTGACAAGTGTCAGTTGGCCTGAGAGAGGTGAGTGATCGATGGATTAGGTTTGAACTAGTGGGCCTGATCGTCGTCTGGTTGGTGCAGGGTTCGATTGTACTCGAGGTGGATACGATCACACTTTGAACCCAAGCAATATGTTGAAACATCGGTTTGATCGTTCACGGGTTGGTCCAATCGAACACCCTGGTACGATGTAAGAGTTCAATCGATCTCGGAGGCAGTATGGTCGAACCTCGGGATTGGGTATTCCGAAAAATCGAGTCGCATGGCTACAAGAAGTGGGGTTCGATCGAACTTATCTTATTCTGATCAAACTTAGTAGTGGTTTGGTCGAACTTAGCAGTGGTTTGGTCGAACTCGGCCTGATGAGCTCGCTCAGCTACTTATCTTTTGTTTTGAGCAAATGCAACAACTCTTCAGTATGGAATCCTCTGGTTTGCTCCAACTTGGGAAACAAATCGACCTCCTCACCTGTCATATCCTCAATAGAAACATTAATACCTCTGGAAATTTCAGGTTTACCTGGGAGAACTCCTAGCGGTGATTTAATTAATGAGGCAAGTTGGACAACTTCAATTTCTGATATCACTACAAGAAATATGACTATTGATAGCGTCCCAAGATAGTGTTGTTATTGCGACACTCCTATTGTAGATAGATACTGGATTTTTTCATAGCGCTTAGATTTTCAAAACTCTATTGTTAGTTTAATAGGAAAATAAAAAAATTTACTGCATAAATTTGTTAAGTACCAACATCCAACCATTGCAGAAAAAAATAAACGTAATTGTACATATAAAATAGAGAAAATGACTTGAATAGTATCGAAAAGTTGGAATATTACTAGAATAGTATATATCTTTCAAAAATTACTAGTGTTTTTTAAACCCTAGTAAATTACAAAGACATCCTTGATTATTTTTAATTAACAAATTCATGTCACTAAATTG